>JAUCBJ010006719.1:0-48507 GCA_032718475.1 Nemertoderma westbladi | reverse complement strand
GGGCCGGGGGATGTTGTATATTAGCCAATGATATTGATCCGTTAGTGTGTAACATGGGATTACCTAGGATGAATTATTGATTTATATTGCCGACTAACAATAATAGCTCCTGTGTTATTAGAGAATTTAAAAAGATAATATTGATTAAGTGTAAATAAATAGGTTTGATATATTAACAATGATATGGTAGGGTAGGTAAAGTATGTAAAACAAATAATTGTTTGTTACATTAATAAATTGGAGATTTAATTAAGGATGCGGAATTTATTTTTAAGAAGTGAGCAACTAATTAACAGATAGCAAACAAATTTCAACCCTCTCCAGGGGTAATTCGACCCAAATAACAGCGGATTACTCCCAAGAATAAAACTTTAACCTGTTCTGACTTTAGTTTATTGTTGTTTATGATATGAGATAATTTCAGACTTAGTAACTCTCGATTCTTGCGGTGTTAAATGACAGACGGGAATAGCAATTATTCGTTTATAATTGTAAAACTAGCGTAAAACTTGGGTGACGCCTGAGATTCTTGTCTAACCAAATAAAGGTTGGGTGAATTCTTAGCCCGAGAGTATTCTTAGCAATATTAAAGGATCAGGTTAGTAAAGGAGCAAGGTTTCAGAGGCGTATTGGGGGAACCAAAACAATAAACGTTATTGTTTTGCGGGCTAAGAATTCCTGAGGCCCAAATAAATAATGGAATGTTTTATAGTGTGAGGCGAGGCAAAACTACAAGTCAGAAGCGAACAGTTATAATCATACCATAGCCGCTTCCAACTGTGTGTGTGTGTGTGGGGGGGGGGGGGGGGGGGGGGGGTTTGAGTGTGTCGGAAGCCAATATATAACTAGCCATAGTTAAGCTAGCCATTTAGAATAATGTAGTCGAGATGGCCTTGCAGTTATGCTGCCCGAAGGTTCTTTCTTGATGTTCTTTTCTAAGTAAATCATTTATTAGTAGAACGGTGGAATTATAGACCCCCCCCCCCCCCCCCCCCTACCCCACTGCGTATGAGCTGAAGTTTCATAACCTTTATATCACCGGTTGTAATTAAAAATGAGTTTATTGGAAACACTAGGTACACCAGGTAATAATCTAACAGAGGAAGCTAATATCGAGAAACAAGTCACTACAAGCAGCAATATGGTACTAAGATTTGCTAAGCACAATTGTGCTAAGATACTCTATTACTGAGCACAACTAAACCTCGCCATCTATAGTAAAACTTTATAAGTAGAGCAATAAATTAAATAAACAGCTGCAAATAATTGCTTAAATTAGCTAAGCACTATTGTGCTAAGTTACAGTAAATATACCGAGCACAAAGGTAACCAGCGGGTTTACGCAAAACGAATATAAAGACAAGAGTCGCGGCGAATGAATGCTAAACATTAGCTAAGCACTATTGTGCTAAGCGAAGCTAATAATAGTCGCTGAGCACAGAAGGTAACCAGCTGAGATGGAATTTATTAATCATTAATGAAATTAATGGAGTTTAATAAACATATGTTGGTGAGTTATTGTTTCTTCTTTTCGTGTTTCTTTTTTCTTTTAGCGATGAGAGTTTATTTACTTTCTGTAGTGATGGAAGTAAGGATAGTTGGGGTTGTAGGGGTAGGTTTTATGTCCGGGGTGGTAGTTGTAATGGGGGGAGTGTATACCGGGTGGGTAGCCACCCACGCCCACGCCACCGACGCCCACGGCTCCAACGCCCACGGCACCGACGCCCACGGCGCCGACGCCCACGGCACCGACGCCTCGCACCGCCCCAACGCCCACCCCCCTCACTGCCCCAACGCCCACCCCCCTCAGCGCCCCGACGCCCACAACCCCCCCTCCCACAACACCCCCTCCCACGACCCCCACACCCCCCACCTCGACCCTCCGCACCGCGGTCACCGTCTCGGCCACCGGTCGCACCAACCTCCCCACGTGCTGCTGGTGCACCCTCCGCTGCACCACCGGCTGCACCAACCGGCCCACCGCCTCCTGGTGCACCGTATGCACCGGCCGCAGTAACCGCCCCATATCGACGTTCCGCACCGTGTGCACCGGTCGCGTCCGCCGACCCACCTCCTTGTAGGAGACCGAGTAGACCGGCTTCAGGATCGGGCCCGCGTCCACGCTGTGAACCGAGTGGACCGGTTTGATTATCCGTCCGGCGTCCACGTGATGGACCGAATGGACCGGACGATGGACCATCCCCCGGTCGATGTGGTGGACCGATTCGCTGACTACGGGGCGGTAGACGTCGCCGAGGTCCTGGTTGTACACATTGGTTACCGAACGGCCGATATCCGGCCCGAAACCTATGGATCTGGTCTCCAAATCGTCTACAAAAAATAAATATTGTTTTCAAAAAAATAAACAAAAATTAGTATTTGAGTGACAAACAGAAACCTATCATTTAATTAATAAAATTATTTAATTTTAATATTCATTATCATTCAAACCTGAACCAAACTGAAGCCATGTAGTTCCAATTTTGAATTTTTAAGAAAGAAAGCGTAATATTTAATTACCGGTAGGCCTATATAATAAAATATAATTAGATGGCTAATAGTTATACATTATAGGAAGTAGTCTCTGTAGTTCGAGTAGTCTGTAGTTAGTCGGTAGATAGCACACGGTCCGAGTTCAGCCCGGTATTGGTATCTTGTAATTATTTTATAAATTGATTAATTGATTGATTGACTGTTTGGTTGAAATATCGGCAACTATATCATTCTTTTCTCGGACATCAGTAACAGATCTCATTTCCCCACCCCAACATTTTGAATTATTTACCATTGACTTGGCAGGTTGGTGCGTAGAAGTGCGAGTGCAGTGCAGATTCTGGTCCCCAAACACACAAGCAGACTAGGACTATATAAAAAACGGACCCATGTAATGTAAACCTGCTGCCGTTATATTCACTTTGCAGTTTACCCACTTTGTAATTCACTTTTAATTAAGAACACCAGGTTTTAACAAAAAATACAGGTTTCAGCAAGGCTGAATTCTAACCAAAACAATAAACGAAACATAAAAAAATTTAGCGCAATAAAACAGTTAAATGAGAAATATACAAATTCTTCATAGGCTTATATAAACCGAAAATTGAAAACCGGATATTCTTTACATGGGCGTTAAATTTCGTACATAAAACTCAGACAGGTAGACTTATCAAAAAAAAAAGTGTGTAAGTCGGCATACACCAACAATCACAGGCCTTATTATAGATAACTATTAGTATGATAGTGTCCAGAATATTATTAAATGCTACGCTACGGCTACATAATGTGTTTTAGCATAAGAAATAATTAAATAGTATTAACTGTAATTTTCTCACCTTCATCTGATGTTTCTTTAAGAGGAGCTGCACTAGCTAAACACAAAGCAGAAAGAAAAATAACCACGAACGACATTGCCATACAAATTACTACAAACTACATAAAAGTAACCGGTATCACATAATGTAGAGAATAATAGCTCTAACACACGGTTAATGATTTTATACCACAGCCGGGGTCAAAAAGGCGATAATTAATACCCAAAAATCGATACTGAATTAGTTGAGCCAATATCGGCTGCTATTGGCTGAATTCCTAACAGTAAAATGAATCTCTAATGTAAGTTCCTATGTGAGTGGGTCATTCATGGAGCCGGTATGTGTATGGGGAGTTATATTCAATGGAATGCAGTGAAAGTCAATAGGAAGAAAGCAGTGTCACTACAAGGGGGCCCCTATCAAACAATGGGAGATGGGATGGTATAGTTTCGTCGTGACATTGAGTTGGTAACCAATGTCCTATCTGTTAGATACAAAGGGCGCACCTTGTGTGAGTGTACTTGAAAAAAGCGCGTCAAGTTACCCAAATTGATCAAATATTTTTTAAATTAAATTTCGATATAGGGTGTATTGCCAAACAACTGCAGCACGGCTCGTGGTATAAAATACAATTCTCACTCAGTAAACGTTGCAGTTACTATCTTGTTAGTCAAAGTTATCAAAACACAGCGTCACCCAGCAGGTACTACGGATCCGATCTGCCGACCACTGCATCATAGAAATGAACAGCATATGTGATGTCGTTCTATGGAAACAGGAAGCGGGGGGGGGGGGGGGGGGGTGGTGGTTGGACGTAAATCCAATCTCAGCAAATTAATATCTCTTCTCAATGTTATTAAATTGTGAATTTATGGAACGGAGCGGGTTACTCCTTATATGTTAGCGTGTCTGTGTAGAAATAGTAGATTTTAGCGGGAACGGTCTGTTGGGTATAAAGAGTAGATGTTAGTGGGTGCGGTCTGTGGGTAGAAAGAGTAGATGTTAGCGGGTAGAAAGAGTAGATCTAGATGTTAGCGGGAGCGGTCTGTGGTGTAGAAAGAGTAGATATCAGTGGGAGCGGTCTGAGGGTAGAAATAGTAGATGTTAGCGGGAGCGGTCTGTGGGGTCGAAAGAGTAGATGTTAGCAGGTAGAAAAAGTAGATATCAGTGGGAGCGGTCTGTGGATAGAAAGAGTAGATGTTAGCGGGAGCGGTCTGTGTGTAGAAAGAGTAGATGTTAGCGGGAGCGGTCTGTGGATAGAAAGAGTATTTGTTAGCAGGTAGAAAGAGTAGAGATCAGTGGATGCGTTCTGTGGGGTAGAAAGATTAGATGTTACCAGGTAGAAAGAGTAGATATCAGTGGGAGCGGTCTGTGGATAGAAAGAGTAGATGTTAGCAGGTAGAAAGAGTAGAGATCAGTGGGTGCGGTCTGTGGGGTAGAAAGAGGAGATGTTTGCAGGTAGAAAGATTAGATATAATTGGGAGCGGTCTGTGGGGCAGAAAGAGTAGATGTTACCAGGTAGAAAGAGTAGATATCAGTGGGAGCGGTCTGTGGGTAGAAAGAGTAGATGTTAGTGGGAGCGGTCTGTGGGTAGAAAGAGTAGCTGTTAGTGGGAGCGGTCTGTGGGGTAGAAAGAGTAGATGTTACCAGGTAGAAAGAGTAGATATCAGTGGGAGCGGTCTGTGGGTAGAAAGAGTAGATGTTAGCGGGAGCGGTCTGTGTGTAGAAAGAGTAGATATCAGTGGGAGCGGTCTGTGGGTAGAAAGAGTAGCTGTTAGTGGGAGCGGTCTGTGGGGTAGAAAGAGTAGATGTTACCAGGTAGAAAGAGTAGATATCAGTGGGAGCGGTCTGTGGGTAGAAAGAGTAGATGTTAGTGGGAGCGGTCTGTGGGTAGAAAGAGTAGCTGTTAGTGGGAGCGGTCTGTGGGGTAGAAAGAGTAGATGTTACCAGGTAGAAAGAGTAGATATCAGTGGGAGCGGTCTGTGGGTAGAAAGAGTAGATGTTAGCGGGAGCGGTCTGTGTGTAGAAAGAGTAGATATCAGTGGGAGCGGTCTGTGGGTAGAAAGAGTAGCTGTTAGTGGGAGCGGTCTGTGGGGTAGAAAGAGTAGATGTTACCAGGTAGAAAGAGTAGATATCAGTGGGAGCGGTCTGTGGGGTCGAAAGAGTAGATGTTAGCAGGTAGAAAGAGTAGATGCTAGTGGGAGCGGTCTGTGGGGCAGAAAGAGTAGATGTTACCAGGTAGAAAGAGTAGATATCAGTGGGAGCGGTCTGAGGGTAGAAATAGTAGATGTTAGCGGGAGCGGTCTGTGGGGTCGAAAGAGTAGATGTTAGCAGGTAGAAAAAGTAGATATCAGTGGGAGCGGTCTGTGGATAGAAAGAGTAGATGTTAGCGGGAGCGGTCTGTGTGTAGAAAGAGTAGATGTTAGCGGGAGCGGTCTGTGGATAGAAAGAGTATTTGTTAGCAGGTAGAAAGAGTAGAGATCAGTGGATGCGTTCTGTGGGGTAGAAAGATTAGATGTTACCAGGTAGAAAGAGTAGATATCAGTGGGAGCGGTCTGTGGGTAGAAAGAGTAGATATCAGTGGGAACAGTCTGTGGGTAGAAAGAGTAGATGTTAGCGGGAGCGGTCTGTGGGGTAGAAAGAGTAGATGTTAGTGGGAGCGGTCTGTGGGTAGAAAGAATAGATGTTAGCGGGAGCGGTCTGTGGGGTAGAAAGAGTAGATGTTAGTGGGAGCGGTCTGTATGGTAGAGAGAGTAGATGTTAGCGGGAGCGGTCTGTGGATAGAAAGAGTAGATGTTAGCAGGTAGAAAGAGTAGAGATCAGTGGGTGCGGTCTGTGGGGTAGAAAGATTAGATGTTAGTGGGAGCGGTCTGTGGGGCAGAAAGAGTAGATGTTACCAGGTAGAAAGAGTAGATATCAGTGGGAGCGGTCTGTGGGTAGAAAGAATAGATGTTAGCGGGAGCGGTCTGTGGGGTAGAAAGAGTAGATGTTAGTGGGAGCGGTCTGTATGGTAGAGAGAGTAGATGTTAGCGGGAGCGGTCTGTGGATAGAAAGAGTAGATGTTAGCAGGTAGAAAGAGTAGAGATCAGTGGGTGCGGTCTGTGGGGTAGAAAGATTAGATGTTAGTGGGAGCGGTCTGTGGGGCAGAAAGAGTAGATGTTACCAGGTAGAAAGAGTAGATATCAGTGGGAGCGGTCTGTGGGTAGAAGGAGTAGATGTTAGTGGGTAGAAAGAGTAGATGTTAGTGGGAGCGGTCTGTAGGTAGAAAGAGTAGATGTTAGTGGGAGCGGTCTGTGGGGTAGAAAGAGTAGATGTTAGTGGGAGCGGTCTGTGGGGTAGAAAGAATATATGTTAGTGGGAGCGGTCTGTGGGGTAGAAAGAGTAGATGTTAGTGGGAGCGGTCTGTGGGGTAGAAAGAATATATGTTAGTGGGAGCGGTCTGTGGGGTAGAAAGAGTAGATATCAGTGGGAGCGGTCTGTGGGTAGAAAGAGTAGATGTTAGTGGGTAGAAAGAGTAGATATCAGTGGGAGCGGTCTGTGGGGTAGAAAGAGTAGATATCAGTGGGAGCGGTCTGTGTGTAGAAAGAGTAGATATTAGTGGGTAGAAAGAGTAGATATCAGTGGGAGCGGTCTGTGGGGTAGAAAGAGTAGATGTTAGTGGGAGCGGTCTGTGGGGTAGAAAGAGTAGATATCAGTGGGAGCGGTCTGTGGGGTAGAAAGAGTAGATATCAGTGGGAGCGGTCTGTGTGTAGAAAGAGTAGATATTAGTGGGTAGAAAGAGTAGATATCAGTGGGAGCGGTCTGTGGGTAGAAAGATTAGATGTTACCAGGTAGAAAGAGTAGATGTTAGTGGGAGCGGTCTGTGGGTAGAAAGAGTAGATGTTAGTGGGTAGAAAGAGTAGATATCAGTGGGAGCGGTCTGTGGGTAGAAAGAGTAGATGTTAGTGGGTAGAAAGAGTAGATATCAGTGGGAGCGGTCTGTGGGGTAGAAAGAGTAGATGTTAGTGGGAGCGGTCTGTGGGGCAGAAAGAGTAGATGTTACCAGGTAGAAAGAGTAGATATCAGTGGGTGCGGTCTGTGGGGTAGAAAGAGGAGATGTTTGCAGGTAGAAAGATTAGATATCAGTGGGAGCGGTCTGTGGGGCAGAAAGAGTAGATGTTACCAGGTAGAAAGAGTAGATATCAGTGGGTGCGGTCTGTGGGTAGAAAGAGTAGATGTTAGTGGGAGCGGTCTGTGGGGTAGAAAGAGTAGATATCAGTGGGAGCGGTCTGTGGGGCAGAAAGAGTAGATGTTACCAGGTAGAAAGAGTAGATATCAGTGGGTGCGGTCTGTGGGTAGAAAGAGTAGATGTTAGTGGGTAGAAAGAGTAGATATTAGTGGGTAGAAAGAGTAGATATTAGTGGGTAGAAAGAGTAGATATTAGTGGGAGCGGTCTGTGGGGCAGAAAGAGTAGATATTAGTGGGAGCGGTCTGTGGGGCAGAAAGAGTAGATATCAGTGGGAGCGGTCTGTGGGGTAGAAAGAGTAGATGTTAGTGGGAGCGGTCTGTGGGGTAGAAAGAATATATGTTAGCGGGAGCGGTCTGTGGGGTAGAAAGAGTAGATATTAGTGGGTAGAAAGAGTAGATATTAGTGGGTAGAAAGAGTAGATATTAGTGGGAGCGGTCTGTGGGGCAGAAAGAGTAGATATTAGTGGGAGCGGTCTGTGGGGCAGAAAGAGTAGATATTAGTGGGAGCGGTCTGTGGGTAGAAAGAGTAGATATTAGTGGGAGCGGTCTGTGGGTAGAAAGAGTAGATGTTAGTGGGAGCGGTCTGTGGGGTAGAAAGAGTAGATATTAGTGGGTAGAAAGAGTAGATATTAGTGGGTAGAAAGAGTAGATATTAGTGGGTAGAAAGAGTAGATATTAGTGGGAGCGGTCTGTGGGGCAGAAAGAGTAGATATTAGTGGGAGCGGTCTGTGGGGCAGAAAGAGTAGATATCAGTGGGAGCGGTCTGTGGGGCAGAAAGAGTAGATATCAGTGGGAGCGGTCTGTGGGGCAGAAAGAGTAGATATTAGTGGGAGCGGTCTGTGGGGCAGAAAGAGTAGATATCAGTGGGAGCGGTCTGTGGGGCAGAAAGAGTAGATGTTACCAGGTAGAAAGAGTAGATATCAGTGGGTGCGGTCTGTGGGTAGAAAGAGTAGATGTTAGTGGGAGCGGTCTGTGGGGTAGAAAGAGTAGATATCAGTGGGAGCGGTCTGTGGGGCAGAAAGAGTAGATGTTACCAGGTAGAAAGAGTAGATATCAGTGGGTGCGGTCTGTGGGTAGAAAGAGTAGATGTTAGTGGGAGCGGTCTGTGGGGTAGAAAGAGTAGATATTAGTGGGTAGAAAGAGTAGATATTAGTGGGTAGAAAGAGTAGATATTAGTGGGTAGAAAGAGTAGATATTAGTGGGAGCGGTCTGTGGGGCAGAAAGAGTAGATATTAGTGGGAGCGGTCTGTGGGGCAGAAAGAGTAGATATCAGTGGGAGCGGTCTGTGGGGCAGAAAGAGTAGATATTAGTGGGTAGAACGAGTAGATGTTAGCGGGAGCGGTCTGTGGGGCAGAAAGAGTAGATATCAGTGGGAGCGGTCTGTGGGGCAGAAAGAGTAGATATTAGTGGGAGCGGTCTGTGGGGCAGAAAGAGTAGATATCAGTGGGAGCGGTCTGTGGGGCAGAAAGAGTAGATATCAGTGGGAGCGGTCTGTGGGGCAGAAAGAGTAGATATCAGTGGGAGCGGTCTGTGGGGCAGAAAGAGTAGATATTAGTGGGAGCGGTCTGTGGGTAGAAAGAGTAGATGTTAGTGGGAGCGGTCTGTGGGTAGAAAGAGTAGATATTAGTGGGTAGAAAGAGTAGATATCAGTGGGAGCGGTCTGTGGGTAGAAAGAGTAGATGTTAGCGGGAGCGGTCTGTGGGTAGAAAGAGTAGATGTTAGTGGGAGCGGTCTGTGGGGCAGAAAGAGTAGATATCAGTGGGAGCGGTCTGTGGGGCAGAAAGAGTAGATATCAGTGGGAGCGGTCTGTGGGGCAGAAAGAGTAGATATCAGTGGGAGCGGTCTGTGGGGCAGAAAGAGTAGATATTAGTGGGAGCGGTCTGTGGGTAGAAAGAGTAGATGTTAGTGGGAGCGGTCTGTGGGTAGAAAGAGTAGATATTAGTGGGTAGAAAGAGTAGATATCAGTGGGAGCGGTCTGTGGGTAGAAAGAGTAGATGTTAGCGGGAGCGGTCTGTGGGTAGAAAGAGTAGATGTTAGTGGGAGCGGTCTGTGGGCAGAAAGAGTAGATATCAGTGGGAGCGGTCTGTGGGGCAGAAAGAGTAGATATTAGTGGGAGCGGTCTGTGGGTAGAAAGAGTAGATGTTAGTGGGAGCGGTCTGTGGGTAGAAAGAGTAGATATTAGTGGGTAGAAAGAGTAGATATCAGTGGGAGCGGTCTGTGGGTAGAAAGAGTAGATGTTAGCGGGAGCGGTCTGTGGGTAGAAAGAGTAGATGTTAGTGGGAGCGGTCTGTGGGTAGAAAGAGTAGATATTAGTGGGTAGAAAGAGTAGATATCAGTGGGAGCGGTCTGTGGGTAGAAAGAGTAGATGTTAGCGGGAGCGGTCTGTGGGTAGAAAGAGTAGATGTTAGTGGGAGCGGTCTGTGGGTAGAAAGAGTAGATGTTAGTGGGAGCGGTCTGTGGGTAGAAAGAGTAGATATTAGTGGGTAGAAAGAGTAGATATTAGTGGGAGCGGTCTGTGGGTAGAAAGAGTAGATGTTAGTGGGAGCGGTCTGTGGGTAGAAAGAGTAGATATTAGTGGGTAGAAAGAGTAGATGTTAGTGGGAGCGGTCTGTGGGTAGAAAGAGTAGATGTTAGTGGGAGCGGTCTGTGGGTAGAAAGAGTAGATATTAGTGGGTAGAAAGAGTAGATGTTAGCGGGAGCGGTCTGTGGGTAGAAAGAGTAGATGTTAGCGGGAGCGGTCTGTGGGTAGAAAGAGTAGATGTTAGCGGGAGCGGTCTGTGGGGCAGAAAGAGTAGATATTAGTGGGTAGAAAGAGTAGATGTTAGCGGGAGCGGTCTGTGGGTAGAAAGAGTAGATGTTAGCGGGAGCGGTCTGTGGGGCAGAAAGAGTAGATGTTAGTGGGAGCGGTCTGTGGGGCAGAAAGAGTAGATATTAGTGGGAGCGGTCTGTGGGTAGAAAGAGTAGATATTAGTGGGTAGAAAGAGTAGATGTTAGTGGGAGCGGTCTGTGGGTAGAAAGAGTAGATGTTAGTGGGAGCGGTCTGTGGGTAGAAAGAGTAGATGTTAGTGGGAGCGGTCTGTGGGGTAGAAAGAGTAGATGTTAGTGGGAGCGGTCTGTGGGTAGAAAGAGTAGATGTTACCAGGTAGAAAGAGTAGATGTTAGTGGGAGCGGTCTGTGGGTAGAAAGAGTAGATGTTAGTGGGAGCGGTCTGTGGGGTAGAAAGAGTAGATGTTAGTGGGAGCGGTCTGTGGGTAGAAAGATTAGATATCAGTGGGAGCGGTCTGTGGGGCAGAAAGAGTAGATGTTACCAGGTAGAAAGAGTAGATGTTAGTGGGAGCGGTCTGTGGGTAGAAAGAGTAGATGTTAGTGGGAGCGGTCTGTGGGGTAGAAAGAGTAGATGTTAGTGGGAGCGGTCTGTGGGTAGAAAGATTAGATATCAGTGGGAGCGGTCTGTGGGGCAGAAAGAGTAGATGTTACCAGGTAGAAAGAGTAGATGTTAGTGGGAGCGGTCTGTGGGTAGAAAGAGTAGATGTTAGTGGGAGCGGTCTGTGGGGTAGAAAGAGTAGATGTTAGTGGGAGCGGTCTGTGGGTAGAAAGAGTAGATGTTAGTGGGAGCGGTCTGTGGGTAGAAAGAGTAGATATTAGTGGGTAGAAAGAGTAGATATCAGTGGGAGCGGTCTGTGGGGTAGAAAGAGTAGATATTAGTGGGTAGAAAGAGTAGATGTTAGTGGGAGCGGTCTGTGGGTAGAAAGAGTAGATATTAGTGGGTAGAAAGAGTAGATGTTAGTGGGAGCGGTCTGTGGGTAGAAAGAGTAGATATCAGTGGGAGCGGTCTGTGGGGTAGAAAGAGTAGATATTAGTGGGTAGAAAGAGTAGATGTTAGTGGGAGCGGTCTGTGGGTAGAAAGAGTAGATATCAGTGGGAGCGGTCTGTGGGGTAGAAAGAGTAGATATTAGTGGGTAGAAAGAGTAGATGTTAGTGGGAGCGGTCTGTGGGTAGAAAGAGTAGATGTTAGCGGGAGCGGTCTGTGGGGTAGAAAGAGTAGATATTAGTGGGTAGAAAGAGTAGATGTTAGTGGGAGCGGTCTGTGGGTAGAAAGAGTAGATGTTAGCGGGAGCGGTCTGTGGGGTAGAAAGAGTAGATATTAGTGGGTAGAAAGAGTAGATGTTAGTGGGAGCGGTCTGTGGGTAGAAAGAGTAGATATTAGTGGGTAGAAAGAGTAGATATCAGTGGGAGCGGTCTGTGGGGTAGAAAGAGTAGATATTAGTGGGTAGAAAGAGTAGATGTTAGTGGGAGCGGTCTGTGGGTAGAAAGAGTAGATATTAGTGGGTAGAAAGAGTAGATGTTAGTGGGAGCGGTCTGTGGGTAGAAAGAGTAGATATCAGTGGGAGCGGTCTGTGGGGTAGAAAGAGTAGATATTAGTGGGTAGAAAGAGTAGATGTTAGTGGGAGCGGTCTGTGGGTAGAAAGAGTAGATATCAGTGGGAGCGGTCTGTGGGGTAGAAAGAGTAGATATTAGTGGGTAGAAAGAGTAGATGTTAGTGGGAGCGGTCTGTGGGTAGAAAGAGTAGATGTTAGCGGGAGCGGTCTGTGGGGTAGAAAGAGTAGATATTAGTGGGTAGAAAGAGTAGATGTTAGTGGGAGCGGTCTGTGGGTAGAAAGAGTAGATGTTAGCGGGAGCGGTCTGTGGGGTAGAAAGAGTAGATATTAGTGGGTAGAAAGAGTAGATGTTAGCGGGAGCGGTCTGTGGGGTAGAAAGAGTAGATATTAGTGGGTAGAAAGAGTAGATGTTAGTGGGAGCGGTCTGTGGGTAGAAAGAGTAGATGTTAGCGGGAGCGGTCTGTGGGGTAGAAAGAGTAGATATTAGTGGGTAGAAAGAGTAGATGTTAGTGGGAGCGGTCTGTGGGTAGAAAGAGTAGATATCAGTGGGAGCGGTCTGTGGGGTAGAAAGAGTAGATATTAGTGGGTAGAAAGAGTAGATGTTAGTGGGAGCGGTCTGTGGGTAGAAAGAGTAGATGTTAGCGGGAGCGGTCTGTGGGTAGAAAGAGTAGATGTTAGTGGGAGCGGTCTGTGGGTAGAAAGAGTAGATGTTAGCAGGTAGAAAGAGTAGATATCAGTGGGTGCGGTCTGTGGGGTAGAAAGAGGAGATGTTAGTGGGAGCGGTCTGTGGGTAGAAAGAGTAGATGTTAGTGGGAGCGGTCTGTGGGTAGAAAGAGTAGATGTTAGCAGGTAGAAAGAGTAGATATCAGTGGGTGCGGTCTGTGGGGCAGAAAGAGTAGATGTTACCAGGTAGAAAGAGTAGATGTTAGTGGGAGCGGTCTGTGGGTAGAAAGAGTAGATGTTAGTGGGTAGAAAGAGTAGATATCAGTGGGAGCGGTCTGTGGGGCAGAAAGAGTAGATGTTACCAGGTAGAACGAGTAGATGTTAGTGGGAGCGGTCTGTGGGGTAGAACGAGTAGATGTTAGCGGGAGCGGTCTGTGGGGTAGAAAGAGAAGATGTTAGTGGGAGCGGTCTGTGGGTAGAAAGAGTAGATATCAGTGGGAGCGGTCTGTGGGGTAGAAAGAGTAGATATTAGTGGGTAGAAAGAGTAGATATCAGTGGGAGCGGTCTGTGGGTAGAAAGAGTAGATGTTAGCGGGAGCGGTCTGTGGGTAGAAAGAGTAGATGTTAGCAGGTAGAAAGAGTAGATATCAGTGGGTGCGGTCTGTGGGGTAGAAAGAGGAGATGTTAGTGGGAGCGGTCTGTGGGTAGAAAGAGTAGATGTTAGTGGGTAGAAAGAGTAGATGTTAGTGGGAGCGGTCTGTGGGTAGAAAGAGTAGATGTTAGCAGGTAGAAAGAGTAGATATCAGTGGGTGCGGTCTGTGGGGTAGAAAGAGGAGATGTTAGTGGGAGCGGTCTGTGGGTAGAAAGAGTAGATGTTAGTGGGTAGAAAGAGTAGATATTAGTGGGAGCGGTCTGTGGGGCAGAAAGAGTAGATATTAGCGGGAGCGGTCTGTGGGGCAGAAAGAGTAGATATTAGTGGGTAGAAAGAGTAGATGTTAGTGGGAGCGGTCTGTGGGTAGAAAGAGTAGATGTTAGCGGGAGCGGTCTGTGGGTAGAAAGAGTAGATATTAGTGGGTAGAAAGAGTAGATGTTAGTGGGAGCGGTCTGTGGGGTAGAAAGAGTAGATGTTAGCGGGAGCGGTCTGTGGGTAGAAAGAGTAGATGTTAGCAGGTAGAAAGAGTAGATATCAGTGGGTGCGGTCTGTGGGGTAGAAAGAGGAGATGTTAGTGGGAGCGGTCTGTGGGGTAGAAAGAGGAGATGTTAGTGGGAGCGGTCTGTGGGTAGAAAGAGTAGATGTTAGCAGGTAGAAAGAGTAGATATCAGTGGGTGCGGTCTGTGGGGTAGAAAGAGAAGATGTTAGTGGGAGCGGTCTGTGGGTAGAAAGAGTAGATATTAGCGGGAGCGGTCTGTGGGTAGAAAGAGTAGATGTTAGCGGGAGCGGTCTGTGGGTAGAAAGAGTAGATATTAGTGGGTAGAAAGAGTAGATGTTAGTGGGAGCGGTCTGTGGGGTAGAAAGAGTAGATGTTAGCGGGAGCGGTCTGTGGGTAGAAAGAGTAGATGTTAGCAGGTAGAAAGAGTAGATATCAGTGGGTGCGGTCTGTGGGGTAGAAAGAGGAGATGTTAGTGGGAGCGGTCTGTGGGGTAGAAAGAGGAGATGTTAGTGGGAGCGGTCTGTGGGTAGAAAGAGTAGATGTTAGCAGGTAGAAAGAGTAGATATCAGTGGGTGCGGTCTGTGGGGTAGAAAGAGAAGATGTTAGTGGGAGCGGTCTGTGGGTAGAAAGAGTAGATGTTAGCGGGAGCGGTCTGTGGGGTAGAACGAGTAGATGTTAGTGGGAGCGGTCTGTGGGTAGAAAGAGTAGATATTAGTGGGTAGAAAGAGTAGATGTTAGTGGGAGCGGTCTGTGGGTAGAAAGAGTAGATGTTAGCGGGAGCGGTCTGTGGGGTAGAACGAGTAGATGTTAGTGGGAGCGGTCTGTGGGTAGAAAGAGTAGATGTTAGCGGGAGCGGTCTGTGGGGTAGAACGAGTAGATGTTAGTGGGAGCGGTCTGTGGGTAGAAAGAGTAGATATTAGTGGGTAGAATTCGTAGATGTTAGCGGGAGCGGTCTGTGGGTAGAACGAGTAGATGTTAGTGGGAGCGGTCTGTGGGTAGAAAGAGTAGATGTTAGTGGGAGCGGTCTGTGGGGTAGAAAGAGAAGATGTTAGTGGGAGCGGTCTGTGGGTAGAAAGAGTAGATGTTAGCGGGAGCGGTCTGTGGGGTAGAAAGAGTAGATATTAGTGGGTAGAAAGAGTAGATGTTAGTGGGAGCGGTCTGTGGGTAGAAAGAGTAGATGTTAGCGGGAGCGGTCTGTGGGGTAGAACGAGTAGATGTTAGTGGGAGCGGTCTGTGGGTAGAAAGAGTAGATGTTAGCAGGTAGAAAGAGTAGATATCAGTGGGTGCGGTCTGTGGGGTAGAAAGAGAAGATGTTAGTGGGAGCGGTCTGTGGGTAGAAAGAGTAGATGTTAGCGGGAGCGGTCTGTGGGGTAGAACGAGTAGATGTTAGTGGGAGCGGTCTGTGGGTAGAAAGAGTAGATGTTAGCAGGTAGAAAGAGTAGATATCAGTGGGTGCGGTCTGTGGGGTAGAAAGAGAAGATGTTAGTGGGAGCGGTCTGTGGGTAGAAAGAGTAGATGTTAGCGGGAGCGGTCTGTGGGGTAGAACGAGTAGATGTTAGTGGGAGCGGTCTGTGGGTAGAAAGAGTAGATGTTAGCAGGTAGAAAGAGTAGATATCAGTGGGTGCGGTCTGTGGGGTAGAAAGAGAAGATGTTAGTGGGAGCGGTCTGTGGGTAGAAAGAGTAGATGTTAGCGGGAGCGGTCTGTGGGGTAGAAAGAGTAGATATTAGTGGGTAGAAAGAGTAGATATTAGCGGGAGCGGTCTGTGGGTAGAAAGAGTAGATGTTAGCGGGAGCGGTCTGTGGGGTAGAACGAGTAGATGTTAGTGGGAGCGGTCTGTGGGTAGAAAGAGTAGATGTTAGCAGGTAGAAAGAGTAGATATCAGTGGGTGCGGTCTGTGGGGTAGAAAGAGAAGATGTTAGTGGGAGCGGTCTGTGGGTAGAAAGAGTAGATGTTAGCGGGAGCGGTCTGTGGGGTAGAACGAGTAGATGTTAGTGGGAGCGGTCTGTGGGTAGAAAGAGTAGATGTTAGCAGGTAGAAAGAGTAGATATCAGTGGGTGCGGTCTGTGGGGTAGAAAGAGAAGATGTTAGCGGGAGCGGTCTGTGGGGTAGAACGAGTAGATGTTAGTGGGAGCGGTCTGTGGGGTAGAACGAGTAGATGTTAGTGGGAGCGGTCTGTGGGTAGAAAGAGTAGATGTTAGCAGGTAGAAAGAGTAGATATCAGTGGGAGCGGTCTGTGGGGTAGAAAGAGTAGATGTTAGCGGGAGCGGTCTGTGGGTAGAAAGAGTAGATGTTAGCAGGTAGAAAGAGTAGATATCAGTGGGTGCGGTCTGTGGGGTAGAAAGAGGAGATGTTAGTGGGAGCGGTCTGTGGGGTAGAAAGAGAAGATGTTAGCGGGAGCGGTCTGTGGGGTAGAACGAGTAGATGTTAGTGGGAGCGGTCTGTGGGTAGAAAGAGTAGATGTTAGCAGGTAGAAAGAGTAGATATCAGTGGGAGCGGTCTGTGGGGTAGAAAGAGTAGATGTTAGCGGGAGCGGTCTGTGGGTAGAAAGAGTAGATGTTAGCAGGTAGAAAGAGTAGATATCAGTGGGTGCGGTCTGTGGGGTAGAAAGAGGAGATGTTAGTGGGAGCGGTCTGTGGGGTAGAAAGAGGAGATGTTAGTGGGAGCGGTCTGTGGGTAGAAAGAGTAGATGTTAGCGGGAGCGGTCTGTGGGGTAGAAAGAGTAGATATTAGTGGGTAGAAAGAGTAGATGTTAGTGGGAGCGGTCTGTGGGTAGAAAGAGTAGATGTTAGCGGGAGCGGTCTGTGGGGTAGAACGAGTAGATGTTAGTGGGAGCGGTCTGTGGGTAGAAAGAGTAGATGTTAGCAGGTAGAAAGAGTAGATATCAGTGGGTGCGGTCTGTGGGGTAGAAAGAGGAGATGTTAGTGGGAGCGGTCTGTGGGGTAGAAAGAGGAGATGTTAGTGGGAGCGGTCTGTGGGTAGAAAGAGTAGATGTTAGCGGGAGCGGTCTGTGGGGTAGAAAGAGTAGATATTAGTGGGTAGAAAGAGTAGATGTTAGTGGGAGCGGTCTGTGGGTAGAAAGAGTAGATGTTAGCGGGAGCGGTCTGTGGGTAGAAAGAGTAGATGTTAGTGGGTAGAAAGAGTAGATGTTAGTGGGAGCGGTCTGTGGGTAGAAAGAGTAGATATTAGTGGGTAGAAAGAGTAGATGTTAGTGGGAGCGGTCTGTGGGTAGAAAGAGTAGATGTTAGCGGGAGCGGTCTGTGGGGTAGAACGAGTAGATGTTAGTGGGAGCGGTCTGTGGGTAGAAAGAGTAGATGTTAGCAGGTAGAAAGAGTAGATATCAGTGGGTGCGGTCTGTGGGGTAGAAAGAGAAGATGTTAGTGGGAGCGGTCTGTGGGTAGAAAGAGTAGATATCAGTGGGAGCGGTCTGTGGGGTAGAACGAGTAGATGTTAGCGGGAGCGGTCTGTGGGTAGAAAGAGTAGATGTTAGCGGGAGCGGTCTGTGGGGCAGAAAGAGTAGATATTAGTGGGTAGAAAGAGTAGATGTTAGTGGGAGCGGTCTGTGGGTAGAAAGAGTAGATGTTAATGGGAGCGGTCTGTGGGTAGAAAGAGTAGATGTTAGCGGGAGCGGTCTGTGGGTAGAAAGAGTAGATGTTAGCGGGAGCGGTCTGTGGGGCAGAAAGAGTAGATATTAGTGGGTAGAAAGAGTAGATGTTAGTGGGAGCGGTCTGTGGGTAGAAAGAGTAGATGTTAATGGGAGCGGTCTGTGGGTAGAAAGAGTAGATGTTAGCGGGAGCGGTCTGTGGGTAGAAAGAGTAGATGTTAGCGGGAGCGGTCTGTGGGTAGAAAGAGTAGATGTTAATGGGAGCGGTCTGTGGGTAGAAAGAGTAGATGTTAATGGGAGCGGTCTGTGGGTAGAAAGAGTAGATGTTAATGGGAGCGGTCTGTGGGTAGAAAGAGTAGATGTTAGCGGGAGCGGTCTGTGGGTAGAAAGAGTAGATGTTAATGGGAGCGGTCTGTGGGTAGAAAGAGTAGATGTTAATGGGAGCGGTCTGTGGGTAGAAAGAGTAGATGTTAGCGGGAGCGGTCTGTGGGTAGAAAGAGTAGATGTTAGCGGGAGCGGTCTGTGGGTAGAATTCGTAGATGTTAGCGGGAGCGGTCTGTGGGTAGAAAGAGTAGATGTTAATGGGAGCGGTCTGTGGGTAGAAAGAGTAGATGTTAGCGGGAGCGGTCTGTGGGTAGAAAGAGTAGATGTTAGCGGGAGCGCTCTGTGGGTAGAAAGAGTAGATGTTAATGGGAGCGGTCTGTGGGTAGAAAGAGTAGATGTTAATGGGAGCGGTCTGTGGGTAGAAAGAGTAGATGTTAATGGGAGCGGTCTGTGGGTAGAAAGAGTAGATGTTAGCGGGAGCGGTCTGTGGGTAGAAAGAGTAGATGTTAGCGGGAGCGGTCTGTGGGGCAGAAAGAGTAGATATTAGTGGGTAGAAAGAGTAGATGTTAGTGGGAGCGGTCTGTGGGTAGAAAGAGTAGATGTTAATGGGAGCGGTCTGTGGGTAGAAAGAGTAGATGTTAGCGGGAGCGGTCTGTGGGTAGAAAGAGTAGATGTTAGCGGGAGCGGTCTGTGGGTAGAAAGAGTAGATGTTAGCGGGAGCGGTCTGTGGGTAGAAAGAGTAGATGTTAGCGGGAGCGGTCTGTGGGTAGAAAGAGTAGATGTTAGTGGGAGCGGTCTGTGGGTAGAAAGAGTAGATGTTAGCGGGAGCGGTCTGTGGGTAGAAAGAGTAGATGTTAATGGGAGCGGTCTGTGGGTAGAAAGAGTAGATGTTAGCGGGAGCGGTCTGTGGGGCAGAAAGAGTAGATGTTAATGGGAGCGGTCTGTGGGTAGAAAGAGTAGATGTTAATGGGAGCGGTCTGTGGGTAGAAAGAGTAGATGTTAGCGGGAGCGGTCTGTGGGGCAGAAAGAGTAGATGTTAATGGGAGCGGTCTGTGGGTAGAAAGAGTAGATGTTAGCGGGAGCGGTCTGTGGGTAGAAAGAGTAGATGTTAGCGGGAGCGGTCTGTGGGTAGAAAGAGTAGATGTTAGCGGGAGCGGTCTGTGGGTAGAAAGAGTAGATGTTAGCGGGAGCGGTCTGTGGGTAGAAAGAGTAGATGTTAGCGGGAGCGGTCTGTGGGTAGAAAGAGTAGATGTTAGCGGGAGCGGTCTGTGGGTAGAAAGAGTAGATGTTAGCGGGAGCGGTCTGTGGGTAGAAAGAGTAGATGTTAGCGGGAGCGGTCTGTGGGTAGAAAGAGTAGATGTTAGCGGGAGCGGTCTGTGGGTAGAAAGAGTAGATGTTAGCGGGAGCGGTCTGTGGGTAGAAAGAGTAGATGTTAGCGGGAGCGGTCTGTGGGTAGAAAGAGTAGATGTTAGCGGGAGCGGTCTGTGGGTAGAAAGAGTAGATGTTAGTGGGAGCGGTCTGTGGTAGAAAGAGTAGATGTTAGCGGGAGCGGTCTGTGGGTAGAAAGAGTAGATGTTAGCGGGAGCGGTCTGTGGGTAGAAAGAGTAGATGTTAGTGGGAGCGGTCTGTGGGTAGAAAGAGTAGATGTTAGCGGGAGCGGTCTGTGGGGCAGAAAGAGTAGATATTAGTGGGTAGAAAGAGTAGATGTTAGCGGGAGCGGTCTGTGGGTAGAAAGAGTAGATGTTAGCGGGAGCGGTCTGTGGGTAGAAAGAGTAGATGTTACCAGGTAGAAAGAGTAGATGTTAGCGGGAGCGGTCTGTGGGTAGAAAGAGTAGATGTTAGCGGGAGCGGTCTGTGGGGCAGAAAGAGTAGATATTAGTGGGTAGAAAGAGTAGATGTTAGTGGGAGCGGTCTGTGGGTAGAAAGAGTAGATGTTAATGGGAGCGGTCTGTGGGTAGAAAGAGTAGATGTTAGCGGGAGCGGTCTGTGGGTAGAAAGAGTAGATGTTAGCGGGAGCGGTCTGTGGGTAGAAAGAGTAGATGTTAGCGGGAGCGGTCTGTGGGGCAGAAAGAGTAGATATTAGTGGGTAGAAAGAGTAGATGTTAGCGGGAGCGGTCTGTGGTAGAAAGAGTAGATGTTAGCGGGAGCGGTCTGTGGGTAGAAAGAGTAGATGTTAGCGGGAGCGGTCTGTGGGTAGAAAGAGTAGATGTTAGTGGGAGCGGTCTGTGGGTAGAAAGAGTAGATGTTAGCGGGAGCGGTCTGTGGGTAGAAAGAGTAGATGTTAGCGGGAGCGGTCTGTGGGGCAGAAAGAGTAGATATTAGTGGGTAGAAAGAGTAGATGTTAGCGGGAGCGGTCTGTGGGGCAGAAAGAGTAGATATTAGTGGGTAGAAAGAGTAGATGTTAGTGGGAGCGGTCTGTGGGGCAGAAAGAGTAGATATTAGTGGGTAGAAAGAGTAGATGTTAGTGGGAGCGGTCTGTGGGTAGAAAGAGTAGATGTTAGCGGGAGCGGTCTGTGGGGCAGAAAGAGTAGATATTAGCGGGTAGAAAGAGTAGATGTTAGTGGGAGCGGTCTGTGGGTAGAAAGAGTAGATGTTAGCGGGAGCGGTCTGTGGGGCAGAAAGAGTAGATATTAGTGGGTAGAAAGAGTAGATGTTAGTGGGAGCGGTCTGTGGGTAGAAAGAGTAGATGTTAGCGGGAGCGGTCTGTGGGGCAGAAAGAGTAGATATTAGCGGGTAGAAAGAGTAGATGTTAGTGGGAGCGGTCTGTGGGTAGAAAGAGTAGATGTTAGCGGGAGCGGTCTGTGGGGCAGAAAGAGTAGATATTAGTGGGTAGAAAGAGTAGATGTTAGCGGGAGCGGTCTGTGGTAGAAAGAGTAGATGTTAGCGGGAGCGGTCTGTGGGTAGAAAGAGTAGATGTTAGCGGGAGCGGTCTGTGGGTAGAAAGAGTAGATGTTAGTGGGAGCGGTCTGTGGGTAGAAAGAGTAGATGTTAGCGGGAGCGGTCTGTGGGTAGAAAGAGTAGATGTTAGCGGGAGCGGTCTGTGGGGCAGAAAGAGTAGATATTAGTGGGTAGAAAGAGTAGATGTTAGCGGGAGCGGTCTGTGGTAGAAAGAGTAGATGTTAGCGGGAGCGGTCTGTGGGTAGAAAGAGTAGATGTTAGCGGGAGCGGTCTGTGGGTAGAAAGAGTAGATGTTAGTGGGAGCGGTCTGTGGGTAGAAAGAGTAGATGTTAGCGGGAGCGGTCTGTGGGGCAGAAAGAGTAGATATTAGTGGGTAGAAAGAGTAGATGTTAGCGGGAGCGGTCTGTGGTAGAAAGAGTAGATGTTAGCGGGAGCGGTCTGTGGGTAGAAAGAGTAGATGTTAGCGGGAGCGGTCTGTGGTAGAAAGAGTAGATGTTAGCGGGAGCGGTCTGTGGTAGAAAGAGTAGATGTTAGCGGGAGCGGTCTGTGGGGTAGAAAGAGTAGATATTAGTGGGAGCGGTCTGTGGGGCAGAAAGAGTAGATATTAGTGGGAGCGGTCTGTGGGTAGAAAGAGTAGATGTTAGCGGGAGCGGTCTGTGGGTAGAAAGAGTAGATGTTAGCGGGAGCGGTCTGTGGTAGAAAGAGTAGATGTTAGCGGGAGCGGTCTGTGGTAGAAAGAGTAGATGTTAGCGGGAGCGGTCTGTGGGGTAGAAAGAGTAGATGTTAGCGGGAGCGGTCTGTGGGGCAGAAAGAGTAGATATTAGTGGGTAGAAAGAGTAGATGTTAGCAGGTAGAAAGAGTAGATATTAGTGGGTAGAAAGAGTAGATGTTAGCGGGAGCGGTCTGTGGGTAGAAAGAGTAGATGTTAGCAGGTAGAAAGAGTAGATATTAGTGGGTAGAAAGAGTAGATGTTAGCGGGAGCGGTCTGTGGGTAGAAAGAGTAGATGTTAGTGGGTAGAAAGAGTAGATGTTAGCGGGAGCGGTCTGTGGGTAGAAAGAGTAGATGTTAGCAGGTAGAAAGAGTAGATATTAGTGGGTAGAAAGAGTAGATATTAGCGGGAGCGGTCTGTGGGTAGAAAGAGTAGATATTAGTGGGTAGAAAGAGTAGATATTAGTGGGTAGAAAGAGTAGATATTAGCGGGAGCGGTCTGTGGGTAGAAAGAGTAGATGTTAGCAGGTAGAAAGAGTAGATATTAGTGGGTAGAAAGAGTAGATATTAGCGGGAGCGGTCTGTGGGTAGAAAGAGTAGATATTAGTGGGTAGAAAGAGTAGATGTTAGTGGGAGCGGTCTGTGGGTAGAAAGAGTAGATGTTAGCGGGAGCGGTCTGTGGGTAGAAAGAGTAGATATTAGTGGGTAGAAAGAGTAGATGTTAGTGGGAGCGGTCTGTGGGTAGAAAGAGTAGATGTTAGCGGGAGCGGTCTGTGGGTAGAAAGAGTAGATATTAGTGGGTAGAAAGAGTAGATGTTAGTGGGAGCGGTCTGTGGGTAGAAAGAGTAGATGTTAGCGGGAGCGGTCTGTGGGTAGAAAGAGTAGATATTAGTGGGTAGAAAGAGTAGATGTTAGTGGGAGCGGTCTGTGGGTAGAATTCGTAGATGTTAGCGGGAGCGGTCTGTGGGTAGAAAGAGTAGATGTTAGCGGGAGCGGTCTGTGGGGCAGAAAGAGTAGATATTAGTGGGTAGAAAGAGTAGATGTTAGCGGGTAGAAAGAGTAGATGTTAGTGGGAGCGGTCTGTGGGTAGAAAGAGTAGATGTTAGCGGGAGCGGTCTGTGGGGCAGAAAGAGTAGATATTAGTGGGTAGAAAGAGTAGATGTTAGCGGGTAGAAAGAGTAGATGTTAGTGGGAGCGGTCTGTGGGTAGAAAGAGTAGATATTAGTGGGTAGAAAGAGTAGATGTTAGTGGGAGCGGTCTGTGGGGCAGAAAGAGTAGATATTAGTGGGTAGAAAGAGTAGATGTTAGCGGGAGCGGTCTGTGGGTAGAAAGAGTAGATGTTAGCGGGAGCGGTCTGTGGGGCAGAAAGAGTAGATATTAGTGGGTAGAAAGAGTAGATGTTAGCGGGAGCGGTCTGTGGGTAGAAAGAGTAGATGTTAGCGGGAGCGGTCTGTGGGTAGAAAGAGTAGATGTTAGTGGGAGCGGTCTGTGGGGCAGAAAGAGTAGATATTAGTGGGTAGAAAGAGTAGATGTTAGCGGGAGCGGTCTGTGGGTAGAAAGAGTAGATGTTAATGGGAGCGGTCTGTGGGTAGAAAGAGTAGATGTTAGCGGGAGCGGTCTGTGGGTAGAAAGAGTAGATATTAGTGGGTAGAAAGAGTAGATGTTAGTGGGAGCGGTCTGTGGGTAGAAAGAGTAGATGTTAATGGGAGCGGTCTGTGGGTAGAAAGAGTAGATGTTAGCGGGAGCGGTCTGTGGGTAGAAAGAGTAGATATTAGTGGGTAGAAAGAGTAGATGTTAGCGGGAGCGGTCTGTGGGTAGAAAGAGTAGATGTTAATGGGAGCGGTCTGTGGGTAGAAAGAGTAGATATTAGTGGGTAGAAAGAGTAGATGTTAGCGGGAGCGGTCTGTGGGTAGAACGAGTAGATGTTAGCGGGAGCGGTCTGTGGGTAGAAAGAGTAGATGTTAGCGGGAGCGGTCTGTGGGTAGAAAGAGTAGATGTTAATGGGAGCGGTCTGTGGGTAGAAAGAGTAGATGTTAGCGGGAGCGGTCTGTGGGTAGAAAGAGTAGATGTTAGCGGGAGCGGTCTGTGGGTAGAAAGAGTAGATGTTAGTGGGAGCGGTCTGTGGGTAGAAAGAGTAGATGTTAGTGGGTAGAAAGAGTAGATGTTAGTGGGAGCGGTCTGTGGGGCAGAAAGAGTAGATATTAGTGGGTAGAAAGAGTAGATGTTAGTGGGAGCGGTCTGTGGGTAGAAAGAGTAGATGTTAGCGGGAGCGGTCTGTGGGGTAGAAAGAGTAGATGTTAGTGGGTAGAAAGAGTAGATGTTAGTGGGAGCGGTCTGTGGGTAGAAAGAGTAGATGTTAGCGGGAGCGGTCTGTGGGTAGAAAGAGTAGATGTTAGCGGGAGCGGTCTGTGGGGCAGAAAGAGTAGATATTAGTGGGTAGAAAGAGTAGATGTTAGTGGGAGCGGTCTGTGGGTAGAAAGAGTAGATGTTAGCGGGAGCGGTCTGTGGGGCAGAAAGAGTAGATATTAGTGGGTAGAAAGAGTAGATGTTAGTGGGAGCGGTCTGTGGGTAGAAAGAGTAGATGTTAGCGGGAGCGGTCTGTGGGTAGAAAGAGTAGATGTTAGCGGGAGCGGTCTGTGGGGCAGAAAGAGTAGATATTAGTGGGTAGAAAGAGTAGATGTTAGTGGGAGCGGTCTGTGGGTAGAAAGAGTAGATGTTAATGGGAGCGGTCTGTGGGTAGAAAGAGTAGATGTTAGCGGGAGCGGTCTGTGGGTAGAAAGAGTAGATGTTAGCGGGAGCGGTCTGTGGGTAGAAAGAGTAGATGTTAGCGGGAGCGGTCTGTGGGGCAGAAAGAGTAGATATTAGTGGGTAGAAAGAGTAGATGTTAGCGGGAGCGGTCTGTGGGTAGAAAGAGTAGATGTTAGCGGGAGCGGTCTGTGGGGCAGAAAGAGTAGATATTAGTGGGTAGAAAGAGTAGATGTTAGCGGGAGCGGTCTGTGGGTAGAAAGAGTAGATGTTAGCGGGAGCGGTCTGTGGGTAGAAAGAGTAGATGTTAGCGGGAGCGGTCTGTGGGGCAGAAAGAGTAGATATTAGTGGGTAGAAAGAGTAGATGTTAGCGGGAGCGGTCTGTGGGTAGAAAGAGTAGATGTTAGCGGGAGCGGTCTGTGGGGCAGAAAGAGTAGATATTAGTGGGTAGAAAGAGTAGATGTTAGCGGGAGCGGTCTGTGGGTAGAAAGAGTAGATGTTAGTGGGAGCGGTCTGTGGGTAGAAAGAGTAGATGTTAGTGGGAGCGGTCTGTGGGTAGAAAGAGTAGATGTTAGCGGGAGCGGTCTGTGGGTAGAAAGAGTAGATGTTAGCGGGAGCGGTCTGTGGGTAGAAAGAGTAGATATCAGTGGGAGCGGTCTGTGGGGCAGAAAGAGTAGATATTAGTGGGTAGAAAGAGTAGATGTTAGTGGGAGCGGTCTGTGGGTAGAAAGAGTAGATATTAGCGGGAGCGGTCTGTGGGTAGAAAGAGTAGATGTTAGCGGGAGCGGTCTGTGGGTAGAAAGAGTAGATGTTAGCGGGAGCGGTCTGTGGGTAGAAAGAGTAGATGTTAGCGGGAGCGGTCTGTGGGTAGAAAGAGTAGATGTTAGCGGGAGCGGTCTGTGGGGCAGAAAGAGTAGATATTAGTGGGTAGAAAGAGTAGATGTTAGCGGGAGCGGTCTGTGGGTAGAAAGAGTAGATGTTAGCGGGAGCGGTCTGTGGGTAGAAAGAGTAGATGTTAGCGGGAGCGGTCTGTGGGTAGAAAGAGTAGATATCAGTGGGAGCGGTCTGTGGGGCAGAAAGAGTAGATATTAGTGGGTAGAAAGAGTAGATGTTAGCGGGAGCGGTCTGTGGGTAGAAAGAGTAGATATTAGCGGGAGCGGTCTGTGGGGCAGAAAGAGTAGATATTAGTGGGTAGAAAGAGTAGATGTTAGCGGGAGCGGTCTGTGGGGCAGAAAGAGTAGATATTAGTGGGTAGAAAGAGTAGATGTTAGCGGGAGCGGTCTGTGGGTAGAAAGAGTAGATGTTAGTGGGTAGAAAGAGTAGATGTTAGTGGGAGCGGTCTGTGGGTAGAAAGAGTAGATGTTAGTGGGAGCGGTCTGTGGGTAGAAAGAGTAGATGTTAGTGGGAGCGGTCTGTGGGTAGAAAGAGTAGATGTTAGCGGGAGCGGTCTGTGGGTAGAAAGAGTAGATGTTAGCGGGAGCGGTCTGTGGGTAGAAAGAGTAGATGTTAGCGGGAGCGGTCTGTGGGTAGAAAGAGTAGATATCAGTGGGAGCGGTCTGTGGGTAGAAAGAGTAGATGTTAGTGGGAGCGGTCTGTGGGTAGAAAGAGTAGATGTTAGTGGGAGCGGTCTGTGGGTAGAAAGAGTAGATGTTAGTGGGAGCGGTCTGTGGGTAGAAAGAGTAGATGTTAGTGGGAGCGGTCTGTGGGTAGAAAGAGTAGATGTTAGTGGGAGCGGTCTGTGGGTAGAAAGAGTAGATGTTAGTGGGAGCGGTCTGTGGGTAGAAAGAGTAGATGTTAGCGGGAGCGGTCTGTGGGGCAGAAAGAGTAGATATTAGTGGGTAGAAATAGTAGATGTTAGTGGGAGCGGTCTGTGGGTAGAAAGAGTAGATGTTAGCGGGAGCGGTCTGTGGGTAGAAAGAGTAGATATTAGCGGGAGCGGTCTGTGGGGTAGAACGAGTAGATGTTAGTGGGAGCGGTCTGTGGGGTAGAACGAGTAGATATTAGCGGGAGCGGTCTGTGGGTAGAAAGAGTAGATGTTAGCGGGAGCGGTCTGTGGGGCAGAAAGAGTAGATATTAGTGGGTAGAAAGAGTAGATGTTAGCGGGAGCGGTCTGTGGGGCAGAAAGAGTAGATATTAGTGGGTAGAAAGAGTAGATGTTAGCGGGAGCGGTCTGTGGGTAGAAAGAGTAGATATTAGCGGGAGCGGTCTGTGGGTAGAAAGAGTAGATATTAGTGGGTAGAAATAGTAGATGTTAGTGGGAGCGGTCTGTGGGGTAGAAATAGTAGATGTTAGTGGGAGCGGTCTGTGGGTAGAAAGAGTAGATGTTAGCGGGAGCGGTCTGTGGGGCAGAAAGAGTAGATATTAGTGGGTAGAAAGAGTAGATGTTAGTGGGAGCGGTCTGTGGGGTAGAACGAGTAGATATTAGCGGGAGCGGTCTGTGGGTAGAAAGAGTAGATGTTAGCGGGAGCGGTCTGTGGGGCAGAAAGAGTAGATATTAGTGGGTAGAAAGAGTAGATGTTAGTGGGAGCGGTCTGTGGGTAGAAAGAGTAGATGTTAGCGGGAGCGGTCTGTGGGTAGAAAGAGTAGATATTAGCGGGAGCGGTCTGTGGGGTAGAACGAGTAGATGTTAGTGGGAGCGGTCTGTGGGGTAGAACGAGTAGATATTAGCGGGAGCGGTCTGTGGGTAGAAAGAGTAGATGTTAGCGGGAGCGGTCTGTGGGGCAGAAAGAGTAGATATTAGTGGGTAGAAAGAGTAGATGTTAGCGGGAGCGGTCTGTGGGTAGAAAGAGTAGATGTTAGCGGGAGCGGTCTGTGGGTAGAAAGAGTAGATGTTAGCGGGAGCGGTCTGTGGGTAGAAAGAGTAGATATCAGTGGGAGCGGTCTGTGGGGCAGAAAGAGTAGATATTAGTGGGTAGAAAGAGTAGATGTTAGCGGGAGCGGTCTGTGGGTAGAAAGAGTAGATGTTAGCGGGAGCGGTCTGTGGGTAGAAAGAGTAGATGTTAGCGGGAGCGGTCTGTGGGTAGAAAGAGTAGATATCAGTGGGAGCGGTCTGTGGGGCAGAAAGCTCTTAGAAAGCATTAGCTCGGCGATGTCAGTGTCATGATTTACAATGTTCCGCACCCCTTGATCTTGAGTATCCCTTGATTTAGTTCAATTCTTGTTGCACAAACAATCACCGTCTTTACGTTAAGAAGCATCTCCGCAATGGATACAATTCGGACTTTCTTAAACATCACTCGAGTATGAGGTTTGCGTCGCTTATTACCGTTCAAGATGGTACTCGAACAGTCGCTGTACAAAGTCATCATGATGGTGACAACTTTATGACATTGGATATTAAGTAGACCACTGATCTCCATATGCCATACTGGTACAACTTCCAGTGTCATCACGCCGGGTATATGACTTGATTAGGTCTGTATCTTCCATGACAAACAGTTTTATTAAAGAAACTTGGAATTTAGCTATAGTTAATAATTGAAATAGGCAAATAGAAGAAAACTACCTGGAAACTATTCGAAACTATTATTTGTTACAATGACAACAGTTGAAAATTTCGAACAATTACATACAGTGCCAAATATGTGTGTGTCCATCAAGGTGTACTAAATAACAGGTCATGCAGCGAGAGGGGTATTGAAATTAGCGGGGGCCTAACTAAGCAATAGCGTACCTACTGTATAGTAGTCTTTTCTACTGTATAATACAATTCCAGAATTCCATAGAGTTGATTAGTAAATGCGACACCCGTGTTTTATAAATGTTGGTTGTGTGACTAGCTATTTGCTAGAGTAGGCTACTCTACATATAAATGCTAGAAACATTGGATGCAACGTAATGTTGTTATTGTACGATAATTAAGTAAAATATTTGTCAAAACACAAAGAGGAACACCTTAAATACCCGTTGTCATGGAAATAAGTACAATGACAAATCTGAATCAAAGTCTACCAAATCTATAAAACACCATTTTTATTCGGTTTGTCAGTCAAAATAGTAAGTTAATATTGCCAACATTTTATTTTATAAATAGTAAATTGTGAATGACAGTTATGAGGGTCAATATGTGACAATAACCAAAATTGTCCAATCAGATAGAAAGACTTGTGACAGCATGATTTTTCCATTCCAGAATATTAAATTTCGGTTTGCAATTATTAGAAACAAAGCACAGCCACCAGGCATGTCAGGTGCAAATTAAATAAATAGTAAATAGTAGCCAAATTTCTCACTGGCGGTCATAATGGGAAATTATCGTAATAACCATCACCATGGAAACGGGATTGAAAAAAAAAAATTAATGTAAAATATTCTGATAGACTTTTATTCCCTTTACTCACCTCCCAAATCACAAGAACATAATCCCTCGTCGTCTTGAATTACAGGCGCGCAAAGTTTGAATTTTGCACCCGGTTACCTTGGCAACTATGAGATAAAAATTCCAGATACACTTTTTATTACATTTCTATAAACCCTAGTCATTATAGCCACCTAACAAAAGTAGCATACAAGAAGATCCTAAGGAAATATTCTGAAACAAGTGCCATAAATAGGGAAAGCATCGGCCAACGCTAATTTCAGAAATCCGCAAATACAGAAATGACCTGTTATTTAGTACACCTTGGTGTCCATCCATCCATATTTACGCATCCCCTTCTAAGGGATGCGTAAATCAGACCAATTTTCCTATATTTTTGGCACTTTTTCCGCATCCCCTTCTGAGGGATGCGTAAATCAGACCGATTTTGGTATATTTTTGGCACTTTTTCCGCATCCCCTTCTGAGGGATGCGTAAATCAGACCGATTTTGGTATATTTTTGGCACTTTTTCCGCATCCCCTTCTGAGGGATGCGTAAATCAGACCGATTTTGGTATATTTTTGGCACTTTTTCCGCATCCCCTTCCGAGGGATGCGTAAATCAGACAGATTTTGGTATATTTTTGGCACTTTTTCCGCATCCCCTTCTGAGGGATGCGTAAATCAGACCGATTTTGGTATATTTTTGGCACTTTTTCCGCATCCCCTTCTGAGGGATGCGTAAATCAGACCGATTTTGGTATATTTTTGGCACTTTTTCCGCATCCCCTTCTGAGGGATGCGTAAATCAGACCGATTTTGGTATATTTTTGGCACTTTTTCCGCATCCCCTTCTGAGGGATGCGTAAATCAGACCGATTTTGGTATATTTTTGGCACTTTTTCCGCATCCCCTTCTGAGGGATGCGTAAATCAGACCGATTTTGGTATATTTTTGGCACTTTTTCCGCATCCCCTTCTGAGGGATGCGTAAATCAGACCGATTTTGGTATATTTTTGGCACTTTTTCCGCATCCCCTTCTGAGGGAGCTGATTCAAAATAAGTTTCAACTTCATTGAATTTAAAATCCCTGTGTCATGCTAACTCCAAATTGCTCTTACTGCTTCTACACTGTGGTTTTACTATGAGCTACAGTGACAATTCTATCTTTGTTCTTTTGTGGTGTTGTTTTTGTTCTTCCAACTTTCACTAGCAATGGAAATAATACTGTAGACAAATCACAATGCATCTGCTCAACTTCTCTCTGCAAGAAATAGCCATACACTGGTCTTGCAGATTCACCATCCTTGTTCTGCAGGTATAATTGTATAATAATAATTGTTTTTGCAGTGGGGTCTTTGTAATAGCATTTCAGAGGTGCTATTTCTGTGCCCCTTTCAATTTCATTTTCATTTCTAATTTGGAAGCAAAATATAGGACAACCTCGAAATCCAAATTCTGAACAACTCCATACTATAGCTTCTCCCATCTTCTCCCATCTTTCTCTCATCTTCTCCCATCTTTGTCTATTTTCTTGTATATCAAACTTACACCGCACTTTCACTCCAGAAACTTTCCCAGTTATTGTGTGAGCATACCAAGCTACGTAGATTGTTCCTGTTGTCTTAGACGCAATGACACAACACCTTGTCAGCTCTTTTGCTAGAGCTAGCCAGTGATTCCTCCCACTTTGCTGTACAAATAATCCCTCATATGTCTGTATGTTTTCTAATGCACTTCTCATCACTTCCGTAGCAAGATCTCTAGATATGTAATTCATAGAGTACAAGGATATCTCAACTCTTGTACATCCATATTGCTGGATCAATGGATGTTCTAAGGATTTCCGAAGAACAGGGTTCCTGCAATCAGCATAGTCTGCCAAATGCCCTCCAAAATTCTCCAATACTTCTCCTGCTTCAAACTGGCAAACAATTTTGTTGTACAGCTTCACTCTCATTGTATTTCCGCCCCAAGATGTGATGTATGTCAACACATGATTTCCCACAGATGAAGTGTTTTCCAAAATTTCTCAATTCAAAATTTTCAATTAGGTCGGGAATAATCTGTATCAAGATTCCCAATTCAAACATAACAATAAAGACAAAATTTTAATGTATAATTAAATCGTGAAACAAAATAAATACATATACTAAAAACAAATGCATTAAAACCCGATACAAATACTCTGTGCAAACTCTAAACTATACAAAATAACCTAAAAATAATATTGCTTATTATTGTTCGTTCATATAGTATTTCATCAGCATTTATCACAAATGATCCGAGAATGGATGGTACAAATATGTTTTTGGCATTTATGACATATTGTTCTAGTCTTTTTGTCATTAGATCTGGGGCAGACATCACATCGTCGCTTGGTCGCATGGTTCAACTCCTGAATAGCAGCACGTTTATTATTTATAGATGATTGAGCTTGAGCAGCAATGATTATGGCAGCCGAATTTAAAGGTATGTTGCGGTGAACTTTGCGAGCAGAAATAGCTTCCTTCATAAGTTCCTCAGATACGGATAAGAGAAATGTGCGACGATCACGTTTTGTCGACTTGCTACGAACTGAAGGAAACTTCAATCGAAAAATTACAAACGCAGCAATCGCAGCAACATCAATGATTGTGAAAAATAGTTTCACCGGCCATCTTCTTGTAGGTCTGCGCACAGTGGTCATGGTAACCATTTTGTCCATGACATCCACACCGCTCTTCATTACATTATAATCCAATATAATATCCGGTTTTTTATGTTCTTCCAAGGAGCAAGAATTATCAAAGTGCAATGAAGAAATAAGGTTAACGATCCTTCCTTTCTTTGGTACATACGATACAATTGTAGAATGATCTGTAAACCCAAAAAGGCTTGAACTAACCTGCCGTTTACTTGCAATTGAAAATGCAATAGGCAACTCGGGTTTATTTTTCCTCAAGGTTCCTACATATGTAAGATTGTGCACTCTCAGTTCATTAACAAGATCTATGTTTGAAAAAAAATTGTCCGCACAAACATTACGACCCGAATTAATGATTGGTTTAACGAGATCCAGAACTACTCTCTTTCCTTGACCAATTTCCCGTTTCTGACCGGGAATTTTGCCGAGATAAACCTGCCCATTACAGGGGTACCAAGTCGATGAATCACCAAATTTTTATCCCATATCTGGCTGGTTTAGATTTTATATATTGTCTGAAAGGACAGTTTCCCCTAAACGGTGTTAACATTTCATCAATAGTTACTGCTGGACCAGGTATATACGAAGTCTTTAGGCGAGTGATAAACATATCCCAGAGTTCTCTAATTGGTGCAAGCTTATCTTGCTCACGACGGGCACTTCTAGTTTCTTTATTATCAAACCTCAGAAATCGACTTAGGGGTAGGGTAAGATTTTGGTTAGGGTTAGAGTTCAACTCGCCCATTTACCAAATGTGCTTGATATTATTAATACATTGTGTTCTAGAACAGTACGGTAATATAGTAACAAATAAACAATTGTAAAATGTAACAAAAAAAATCAGAAATCTCCATCGAACCAGTACCCACCATAATATCAAAGCAAACTATTTTCTTCCTCTATGGTTAACATCAATACGGGGGTTACCAAACCGGCATACAGGTCAATGGTATTTAACCTTCCTGCAAAGTTGTGAGCAAGGGGCATTGTTGTCCACATTGGCCTTCCAGATAGAAGGTAGGTCGATATATGGTCGCAATTACACGCGGTTAAATTGTACCTAACCGGTACCCCGACCAATCGTGACAGCCTGTAAAATACTTTGCTTAAGTTTATGTCGCCATGCCGCATGTTGAACTGTCTCATGAATGTTGTGTCAATACACAACGGACAAGGATTTTGAAGGAAAGCTTGGGTTGCTGGTCGGATTAGAACCTTGGATAAAAGTTCACCACTATCCAGCTGTAGCTCTATAAGGTCTGATGTAGGTTCGTGTTCACGGTTTAGCAACACAGCCGTATGAAAATATTTTTTGCTTCCATTATTAGGAAGAGTCCAAAATCCAGTTGGAGTCGTTTGCCTTTCAAAAACGACCTTAGCTCCGGTAAGATAGTCTTTTAGTAAATAAAATTCTTCAAACGTGTCGGATATGTTCGATGCAATGTAGCTAGCTTCAATGACGGCATATCTTTCTTCCAAATAAAAGATGGGATGACGATGTCCATCTGTTTGCATTTGTTGACCTCCATAATGGTGCCAAACTGCTCGACGAAACTCATTGAGAAGTTTTCTTCTTGTCAATCTGGGCAGACCTAAGAATATGCCAATAGGCCCATCATCCAATATTGTCTCAAATTCAATTTCATCATCGCTCTCTTGGTAAAAGTTTGCAACCAAAAACCTCAGTGAATCTTGGACACTATTCATTATTTTACGATAGAATGTAATTCAATTCACTAAGAATTTTTATTTGAATGTCGAATGATTGTCACTAATTAATTTGAGCTAATAATTCTATGTAATTCTGTTGCCATCGTAACACAATTTATTGTAAAAGGAGTCGACCTCAACATGGGAGATTATTAAACACGTGGGAGATTATTAAATGTTTATACTCTTATACTATTAAATTTCTTAGTGTTTTAATTTAATATTTGTTTATAATAAAAAGTCTTTATAATTCAAAAAATAATAATTCTCTTTAGTTGAAGTGGGATCTTATAACATAATTTAATACATTTTGAATTTATGAATTGTCAAAAACTAGTTGTAATTTTCTTGTACTGTAGAGTTTTTTTTTCACCATCAAATTTTAACCATCCACTCCCAATTTTTTTCATCTCTTTTTTTTTTAACCATTTGAACTTCATTTTTGAGATTTTTGCAATATTTTGCGACATATTGTCATATTTTGCCATGTTTTTAACCAAATCTTTAAGTTTTTAACCATTTTGTCAAAATTAAATGCTTCTTTATTTCTTTAACCATTAACCATCGGGTCAGAATCTTTACTAAATGGTTTAAAAAAAACTCTACAGTAGTTTGACAATTTTTGTCAGTCTGGTAATTATATTGGACAGACCATTTGGATTGGTGCAACTCTACAATCAATGAAACTACATTATTTACGTATAAACTTCCAACCATATTGCGCTCATATACAGTAGAGTCTGAACATGTGAACAATTTTCAGGAAATTGGTATCCATCCATTCTTAACAGAAAAATTTTGTGAAATTTGGTGACAATAATTTGTGATAAGTTAGTGTAAAAAAAGTAGTTGAAATTTTACTGTAGTTTGACATTTTTTGTCAGTCTGGTAAAACCAACGTTGAAGCAGTAAGAGCAATTTGGAGTTAGCATGACAGGGATTTTCAATTCAATGGAGTTGAAACTTATTTTGAATCAGCCACATCAGAAGGGGATGCAGAAAAAGTGCCAAAAACATACCAAAATCGGTCTGACGCTGAAAGCGAATTTTCTATATCTCAGCGGCCAAAAAGGCCGCTGAAAGCGAATTTTCTATATCTCGGCGGCTAAAAAGACCGCTGAAAGCGAATTTTCTATATCTCGGCGGCTAAAAAGGCCGCTGAAAGCGAATTTTCTATATCTCTGCGGCTAAAAAGGCCGCTGAAAGCGAATTTTCTATATCTCGGCGGCTAAAAAGGCCGCTGAAAGCGAATTTTCTATATCTCAGCGGCCAAAAAGGCCGCTGAAAGCGAATTTTCTATATCTCGGCGGCTAAAAAGGCCGCTGAAAGCGAATTTTCTATATCTCGGCGGCTAAAAAGGCCGCTGAAAGCGAATTTTCTATATCTCGGCGGCTAAAAAGGCCGCTGAAAGCGAATTTTCTATATCTCGGCGGCTAAAAAGGCCGCTGAAAGCGAATTTTACATGTCTCGGCGGCTAAAAAGGCCGCTGAAAGCGAATTTTATATGTCTATCTCTTATACTTATATGTCTATACTCTATCTTGCGAGGATATCTGACAAGAACGATTCGATTATGGATTGGAGTCGGAACATTTGAGACCGACACCAATATCGCGACCAATTGGACTGGTAAACCTATTAGTTTCGATGACGAAAAGTCAATTGGAAGAATTTGGAACCCTACCGACGATTTACTCGATGATTGGGACGTGACTAGCCGATCTCTGAAGGATAATGGTTATATGTTTTACGATAATGAAGGAGGAAGCCACCAGCAAAGCCTCACTTCGAAGACTATACAGATTAGAGCACCAGATGGCGTGTTACATGTCTTCAGCCGACAGAGGAGCGATAGAAAGATGCCTATGCCGGAAGGAACGACGCAAAGACACGCGATGATAAAACGGATAGTTAAATCCATGGACCTGGCTTGTAGCATAGAAGCTAGGATGTTGTCAAAGGCCGTGCGAGACGTTGTGTTGGATAAGAGCATCGTCAAGATCGGATCCGGTGTACGGGATGACCTTATTAGTGATTTTGCGGGAATGCCCACGGAAGAGGATCGATTGCCTATGCCATACGTGGATACTAGACCATTGTTGCTTTGGGCTATTGAGCAAGGATATTTTAGGGAGTATAACACGCTAAAAACTGGGATGGGTTATATCTCATATCTAATGTTCAGTTGGGATTATAAGGAGAGTAAGAGGAGCAAATACACGGACGTATACGGAGAGGGAGATACCCCCGGCGTAAACGAGTTCGAGTCACAGTTGAAGTGGCGTGAGTGTATTGGGCGATTACTTCACCTCCATGAATAATCTTGCAATACTATTTAGCGATAGAATCTTCAGTCAACATTTGTTTCATCGCCGATGTAGTATCCAGAACCTTAAAGCGACATCCGTTATGTATCGGCGAAGGACATACCTTTTACGACGGAGGAAGGATGCATACTGATGTATTCCGACGATTTCTCCAACCCTTTTATAACACCGATGCGCACTGCGAAGTTTTCACGCGAGCGGGACTTAGCGTTTTCAGGGACGTCTATCTCACTCACGCGGGAAGTCTAGTCGACAGACCGTCGATGTTAACGTTAGTACCCTATGACGGGGAACGCCACGCGGAATTCAAAGGCCCGGAAGGATCTTGGAAGGCTCGCGAGCCTACCGCCCATCATGACGATGTGGATCCGACCGAGTTTGCGATGATAGACGAACCGTTGCGGCAACTCATAGAGATAGAGGAGAACCTTCCGAGGAAGACGCGAACTGAGATACGCGAGTTGGAGAAAAGCGATGCCATGGTTTGTGTACAACCTACGGAGACGAACATACCGACTGACCCAGATGATGAGAATTATCACGTGGACGGTAGCGCTCGCCCCATCGGAGATCTCATCTATGAGCGAGTTTGGTACCCTGCCAACACTATTTGTGGCAGATGCGGGGCAACTGGCCATCACGCAAAGAAATGTGGAGCGAAACATATATCTCTACCGGACTTAGTATGCAACTGGTGCGGGGATCAACGTTCGCACACTTTCTACACTTGCTGGCGTTTCGTGGCGCAGTGCACGTATTGTAATATTAAAGGCCATAGGGCATCCGAATGTCAACTTAGAGACGTCCCCTATGAGCACATGTCAGTTAAAAGAATTCGACAGCTATTTGACCATTGGGAGAATCTAGCCGACGAGCATGTATCGACACAGCGACGCCGTTTCCCTATGAGAGCACATTTAGGATTTTGGGCCGTAAACCCTCTCATAATGTCAAAGGAAGGATACGTGTCAGCTATGCCTCAATACGACGAACTCTTGGAGGTACTGGATATATTGCCACTGGATAGCGGATTCAGAGTTGTGCGGGACTATTTCTTACAGGTACACCCCGACAACAAGAATACTTGGAACTTTCAAACTGTGGTGAACAAGATTACCGCCGGAGAATTCGATAAATTGCGAGTTGAACAGCGGAATCGAGGAGCCTGGCATTCGATAGCTGGGGCATACAGGAGCGCATTTTATCACAAACGCGTGACCTCGTGTATTTTAGACGAGACCGATGTTTTGCGTGAGACTGGCTTCAAAGCCACGCAGTTAGCTGAAAAGACGCGTCACCCACAGGATGATCCGCAATTTCGTATACTCAGAGCCCAAAAGGCTGGACAAGAGATAAAGAAAGTAGTGAATGTCGCCGAGAGGACGACTTCGAAATCGCAAATCCGGATGACTCGGGGCACGGTTTCCCTTGCTAGAGAACCACGCGGAGGGACAGGATACGCTTTGCCGGAACCCATTAGGATTCAAACGACGTCAGAGAGCGAGGTGTCAGCGGACGGAACGGTCCCACCCTTTCGACTTCCTCCTAGCGTTGTGGAGACTCGATCCGATATTAAGCTGACCATTGGAATCGGACGAGGATTTAGAGGACTGAGCGCACCAAGGATGTGTGAAACTCCCGTCGTCCCCTTTCCTAGCGTTTTGGAACCACCGACAACTCGACGCCGAAGTCCGAGTCCAGTTCGATCTCGACCACCACCCAGTCATATTAGAGGGCGTGGACGAGCCCATTCGGCTAAGGAATAGGAAAGCGAGGACAAAGGAAGGCTTGCGAGCCTACCGATTGGATATTCATATTTGGATATTATATTTGGATATTGTATTTGGATATTATATTTGGATATTATATTTGGGTATTTATATCGAATGTTGGGTTTGGAGGAGCGAGATAGAGAAAGGAAGGCTTGCGAGCCTACCGTTAGCAATTAGTGCTCAGGAGAAGATATCCAGACCACCAGGACGAACTTTAAGATTGTCAGGAGGACACTTTAAAACTCATTTGAAAGTTATTAGCGCCTTGTGTTTATTTTATATTTGAACTGATTTAATTTGGTGGAAGTTTATTATGTATATTTACAATATATAAAGATTTATTGAAAGAGATTGAAATTATTTGTTTGATTTGTTCTAATTTGTTTTGATCTAATTTGTTTAATTTGTTTATCTTGATAACCGAAAGCTTTTTGTATTTTAGGCACTAAAGTTAATTGGTAAATTTATATATGTATGATGGATTGTATTTACGCTGTACCTGCAATATTAAGTATGCAATAATTAATTAGATAGTGATTATATTTTATATTTTAGGCCCCACCAGTAGATTTAGAAATATTTTGTAAATAGTTTGTATTTCGATTGGTGAAAACAGTCTTACTTACTGTTTTCATGGAGCGGTGATGAATTATTTCACTATAAGATAGCGTTTGTAGTTTAACTTTAACGTAAAAACTTTCGAAAATCCGACGCATTTTGATTAAGTTACAGTAATGTAATATGCCTATTCATATTTGTACACATAAAACCCCTAGTTACTCTCGTGGTGTAGTGGTCAGATGGTTAAGGCGTTGGTTACATTACAGATAGGTTACGAGTTCGAATCCCGGTCAGGAAATTTGCATTTTGGAGCAATTTATTTTCATTTGGTACAAATTGGTAAGCCAATGAGGTGCGTACAACATATCGAACGATGAGTTGGGCCAATCATAGGGCATAGGACATCTTATTGCTCCAATGTGAGGCCATGGAATACTCTAGAAGGTTCTAGCGAATTCTATGTCCCAGATTTAGTATATAAAGGGCTGGTTTGCCTTCGGTTATCACAATTGTACCTTCTTCAGTTATCACTTCTTGTATAACTCGTCACTTTACTTGTATTTAGTTAACCTCTTCACTATACCGTCTTAAATTGTTTCTTGTTGAAACTATTTTGTAAATCTGTTTGATAAATCTTTGCTAAACTTTAAATACACTGCAAACTCCTGAACATGTTTTTCTTTGGTCCAACTTTGGGACAGCCAAACATCAGGAAGATGGCAGCCTAGACCGTTAAGCCGTCAGCAACGCAGGGAAAGGATGTCCACAACACGCTAGCGCCCATATTAGATTTGACCGCACACCCCCTTCGCCCTACGAAATACTCCAACTTACCATGCAGCGCCCGCTTTATGAGGAAGGTAAGACTTTGTTTGACGCCCTTGCCCGCCGTAAGACCTATAGATCAGGGTAAGCGTGACGCCGTCCTGGACGCCGCAAAATTTAGGATCAAATAACTATATTCTAGGCAGAACCCCCCTTTGTCAGTCCTGCAAATCCCTGGGTTACCTGTATACCTCATAGGTGCGAGCTATTGCCATTCGTCAAGTACATATTAGGTACGGACAGCATACGTTCCATAATTTAGTGATTTGTTAGCACTGACTGTTTGGTACCGGTTCGCTTTGTAGAATATACATTAGTACCCCCCTCCCCCCCCACCCCCTGCCTGAAGTTAGTTATTTGATCAGGCAAGGAGTATTTCTGCTACTGGCACACCGCTTGGCCTAGGGAGGTTTTATTAATATCCTACCGCGCCTTGCCACGTACTGATAGGTATTGCTGCTAACTACCGCAGCAACAAAGTTCTAGAATCAAATTTGTATACCAGATCAGCTAACGTACGGTAGCAATTAATCCCTATTTCTTATCTTACAACAATCGGTCAGAAAATTACTAAAACCTAGTAAAATGATATACACCAAAATTGTTTTATTGTAACACACCCACACACACACGCCCTAAAACATATTTACCCTTAGAGTTCTACTAGTTATAGCGCACTTTAGAATACTTTAGGCAGAATTTATCTGTAATTTACTATTCGTATTTGTAAAATTAGGATCAGATATTTAGTTACGGCAAGGGAGTATTTCATTATTTTGTTATTAAACTGTTGTTTGCCTAGAGCAGCGGTATTGTTACATTAGGCACGACCTTTTTTAGACTGATTCAGACAGGGAGATCAGTATTGTAACGCTAGGGCTGTAACCCACCTAGCTCGTATATAAACCATATAAATCACACCGCGGCAAGTTACGGTATTTAGGACTGTCAGCGATAGTTAGGATTCGCTGCGCGGGGATTGTTTTCCCGTGAGTTTGGTCTATTACTGTAACTGTGCATCTGCCATACCGGTTAGAGGACAGGTATCCTTTTGTCTAGTTCGTAGGCATTAGACCCGCTCACGTACATAGAATAGACACCAGGCTCTGCTCCTCGCCAGTAGTAGTTTGTGTATTGTATCTGTTTGTTTAGCTATCCTGGACTGGGATTTGTTGTCAGATACTGTACGAGCCCGTTTCATTACTACAGTACTAGAGTCTCACAGTAAGATACATCGTTACTAGGATCTGGTAAGCGGTATACTACTGGACTTTACGGTTAGAGATATTCTATAGCTTCATATTAGTAGACTTGTAGGCCGTGGGATAGCCCCTACCGTAGAGGACTTTACAAGATGGGTTAATACGTGTTGGAGGGAGATTAACTAATGCTCCATTATCCTTTGACACTAAGTTTCCCATACTCATTAGAAATCTTGAAATACAAATCAAGATGATTGTAGATGTTCACAGTAGGCTTTACCATGCTGGTAGAGAACGAGTTCTTAGCGAAATTCGAACTCGCTATTATTTCCATAAACCCCGTAGAGCTCTGAACCAAGTTCTTAGGATCTGTATACCCTGTAGGAAAGCATTCAGTAGGCCTTTAACACAGCGAGAGGCAGAATTACCTAGGGAACGAGTAAGCTTCTATGAACCAGCCTTTACTAATACCGGTGTGGATCTATTTGGCCCTATTGAAGTATATCGTGCTAGGACTATATATAGTCAAGCGATGGTGTGTCATCTTTGTCTGTATGACTTGTAGAGCGATCCATCTAGATATGGTGAACGATCTATCTACCAACAGCTTCCTACTGAGTTTACGCCGACAGATTGCTCGCTTTGGAACTAGCAACACGATGAGATCTGATAAGGGAACGAACTTCATTGGCGCCAATAATGAGATCAATGCTTACATTAAAGATTGGAACAAAAGACAGGTGGACGATCAGCTAAGGGTAACAGCATCTAGCTCTGACCTTCAACGCCGCCGACGCCCCTTGGTGGGGAGGAAGTTGGGAGAGATTAATAAGGAGCGTGAAGACCGCATTTCACTTTATAGTGCCTTGTCGCGCGTATCTCACCGACGAACTTTTGCGGACGTTAATGGAGGAAATCGCCGCCTATCTTAACAAGAGACCGCTTATGCCAGTCTCATCGAGTCCCGACTCCCTAGAAGCGCTAACACCCGCGCATTTCCTACTGAAGAAACCTGTAGCCATGCTCCCAAAATCGGAAATCGCGGACGGAGACGAATACTGCCGACAAACTTGGCAACTTATGCAGTTATTATCCTGTCATTTCGCTGACCATTTCGAAAAACATTATCTGCCTACGCTACAACTTCGAACCAAGTGGTTTGCGCAGCAAGAAAACGTCAGCGCCGGAGACATGGTCCTTATTGTGGAATCAGATCTTCCACGTAAGCGGTGGCAGACAGGTCGTATCATCGAAACTCATATATCCGATGATGGTTTAGTGCGATCGGTAGAACTCGTCGTCATGCGACGTAACTTTAAGAAACCTGGAATTGTATTCGAAACACAACAACTCAATCGCCCAGTTGGTCGTTTATGTTTACTGGAAAGAGACAGAGAACTATCCGGAAACTATGGAAGGCAAGATACTCTTCCCACGACCACCTCCCTAATCCAACAAACATCTAGGGACTCCCCAACGTAACAGCGTCTGGAGTGGGTGTGTGACTACATTATTTTATATCTGTTTTTTATTATTTTTATATTTATGTATGTATTATTATGTAATTTTATTATAATCGTTTTCTTTAATTTTATTTAGTAGAATGTTATTTAGCGATTATTCAGTAGATTAGTGCATTATATATATTCGTGTTTATTTCTTAATTACTTACATTATATATTTAGTGCAACGGCGAGAAATAATTCTTTTTCTCTTATCAAAGATAAGAGACAATCAATAATTCTTTTTCTCTTATTCTTTTTCTCTTATCGCAAGTTTATCAAATACACAAACCTCCGAGGTATTGAAAGTTAATTAAAGTAATTTTTTTATAATGACTTGCATTCTATATAGTTTACAATATTAATATAATATAATATTTAAATCATATTAAATAGGTGTAAATTTCCAACCTAAGATTTTAAAAATTATTTTGCAAATATTATTGTGAAACTCTTTAACATTTTCTGTTTTTAATATAGTAAAATTTGCAATATTGCAGGGGTGTTCAGGCCTACATAGAAACTGAAACAATAAGTACTGTAAACTGAGAAAGTTCTTGCGTTGTATATGTAGTGTATTATATACCACAATGAATCTATTAAATCACATAAGAGTTTTGTTTCTAAATGACTAATATTGTCTATTTGATTATTAGTAATAACTTGATAGATAAAATTAGCATTCTTGTAATGTTTAGCATAATTTATTTCTTTTAAACATCTTGTTATATATTTTCTTGTTATAGAAGAATACCTATTTTCAGAATCCTCAACCAATAGATTGTTCTCTTGAAATTTTTTTGTTATCTCTCTCAATAAATGATCTGGAATTCTACAAAATTGTAGTCCTTGATACTGTCTGATGCAAGATTTGAAATAAGCTTCTCTACTATATTTAAACTCTGTACTATGTTTACCAGATTGACAAATTGCTGAAAACTACCATAAAGTTTCAACTACTTTTTGACAATAATACCACACTGACACATATTAGAAACTACACCAAAACATTAATTTGTAAACTTTCACAAATAATGGACACAAATTCATAAAGGACACAAATTCATTTGTAAAATTTACCAATTATGAAGTTTACAATATTTAATTTGTGAACTGCTCCAGGGGAAAAAATGTGTAGTTCCCGGATGTTTATAAAAGTAGACAGCTATTAATAAGTAATAATTAATAAAAAAATAATAATATAATTAATATATGTTAATGACTAATCTACTTATATCAACGGACTCATTGAGGTCTTCAGACCAATCACCGTGGCTGCCAGGCCACTATTGGCCCAGGCCCCATTGTGGGAATGAGCTTTGTTATTTTGAGCTACCTGGACTACCCAGCTAGCCAGTGTTGCCAACCTTGCTACTTTGACGCAAGCTCTTGCTATATTTTAAGTTGTCTTGCGTGAAAAAAATCTGACCTTGTGTGATGAGGGATTTCTTGCGTTATTTGAAAAAAACCTTGCTATTTCTTGCTATTTTTCAAGCCTGACAGAAACCATGCTGTTTCTCGCCGCAGTTATCAAAAAAGTGTTCTTTTGGGTGTTTATTTTTGACATTCTTTCACTAATTTCACTCTTTTCAGTGAAGGTGTATCATATAATTATCATCACACCAACTAAGTGTTGGTTGCTATTTATTACAATAAAGACCACTAGACCAGACAGACCTTAATGCTTTTTGCTTCATTTTTTCTTTGCGTACATACCGTACAGTGAGAAAATTATGAATAATCTTGCTATTTCTTGCTATATTTTGGCGAAAATAAATATTCTTACCTATTCCTCTATTCTGTTAAACAAAAATCTCAAAAACACAACAAGATTCTGGAACCCAGAGGCGATGTCCCTACTCAAGAATCGAGGATCACCGAGGTGGTCCGACACCACATGTATTGTAGACACCTCCCGACCATTATTCCCAATGAAGTTCTTTGCTGTTAACCCCTCAAGCACTCCCACCGTTTCGAAATCATAAGCACAGCTCGTTTCTTGTGGTCGATAAATTCTTTGCCTCCCACATGTAATCGGCTCTCTGACTAGTTGAATTCCAGGGACCTCTGTATTGAATGCGCGGGAAATATCCGTGACTTGTACAGAAGGTAGGCCATTACGTAGAATCCATCTCTCAGGTTCGTTGGTATTCGTATTGTATTTATCATAGCAAACGACGTTGCTTATGAACAATTCTCGGGTTTCTGCTCCCAGGACAACAATGGTTCCATCATCATGTAAAGCAGCACAGTGGCCAATTTTCATGAACTGAGTCGCATCAGGAAACCGTTCAACGAGGTGTTTGGCAACCGTTCAACGAGGTACCGTACCGTGTATTAGGACATGATTACCGGTCCGCTGATTAACTGAGCACTATGTAGCACTGTTACTGCCGTAGGCCTACCTACTGCAACCAACATACATTTTACATACTGACCGCGGTCCTACAATGCCGAGCCCCGGCTCCAGTTGATATCGATATTCAACTATGTCTATAACACTTGACGCGGTTTACCGAGAAATAATTGAACTACGCAAAACTAGTGAGGCGAATTATCTGAACCTGCAACACAGCATTGATATATCTAGAGCTGCAAGCGAAAGCACACGCAGGCAGATTAACGAACACCAACAATTCCTTACAGCCAGTTTCCTAAACAATGACTCTGAACACCAATATCGACGCAGATGCAACATTCTGCTACACGGTATCGAAATTCGTTCCACAGGAAAACCTGAGGATGTACGAAACATCATTGAACCTATCTTGGAGTCACTAAAAGTCTCCGACGGATTGAAGTCAGTAGATGGTTGTCATCGACTTGGCCCTCAACGCCCTGGTTCTAAACGACCACCACCAATTATTGTTAAGTTTAAGTACCATTCCCCGCGTTCTGAAATATTTTCAAATATCAAACATGTTCCTAAAGGCGTTCAGATTAGCGACCATCTTACGATTTATCGCTCGCGTTTGCTAAACTTCCTTAGGAAGATCCGTGCGGATGGTATCATATATGGCTGTGGCTCACGTAATGGCAACATTAGCGTACAGCTGGCCGCAAAATCTCGACACATAAGGATTACGACCTTCGAGGACATCGAGGACGTTCTGGGATCAAAGAAACCTCAATCGCTCATCATCCCCGACACGTACGAGGAGATTCGATCCTGCATGGATCTCCCAGTTAGCGAATCAATCTCTGGGGGGACAGGGGGTGAACCGCAAACATCTCGTGACGACGAGTCGACAGCTGTTCCAGTACCGAAGGACAAGGGGAAGAAACAACGCGTCCAACTCAGCCGATCTCGAACCGGTCTACGATCCCACCCCACGTCGACTGACAACCAATATATTTCCCTTGAAGAAGAATCCCAATAGTAATTATATTATTCATTTATTATGCAGTCTTATGTATTTTGTCTGTCTGCCTTAAGATTGATTAATTTAGAAAGTGTAACTGTTATGCACTCTATAGGTTTATGATCTGCAATGTGTCGTCTATATTTAGGTTTATTATTCCACTTTTATCGTCCTAAATGTGTCTTACATCACTGGTGTTTCTACTACATCTTAGTTCACTATTTCATCTTTCCTTGCTTCATGTCAGGATGTTGAATGTCATACTCGAACTAATATTTCACTCTGCTTCATTCAGAATAACAAGTAATTTCACAATAATAATATCCTTTCATTTTCTTTCATTATATTTCATATTAATTTCTCAAATTCTTTATTTCAAACAAACATACGAACAAGTTGGTTGTGGGTAGCCTATGGCCTTCACATGCTACTTTCGTCACTTATAATGCCACAGCATCACCCTACCCCACCACCCCATCCCCCTTCCTGTACCTTCTGTTACTCGATAGTATCCCCCACCGAAACCTCCTTAAAGTGCTCACTATGTCAAAATTTATATCACTATCCTTGTGGGACCTGTCTCGATTTAGCGCATTTACCATTGTCTAACACAAATTCGATCCTAACATACTGTATATACTGTTACTTGGATATTTTTCCTTTTAATAATGTCCCTAACTCTGATACTGATATTTTTTCTGACGGGGCCGAGGACACTAATTCAATAGACTTTTCTGCTTCAAATAATCAATTCAAATCAATTGACCCCGACAGAAATATAATATCTTCCATCAATAGCTCGGACTACTTTAACACTGACTCTTACAACTCCCTTCTAGAACAAGCACAGCACAATACAAACAAAAAACCACTTACTGTGTTTCACCTTAACTGTCGCAGTCTCAATAAAAATATACAGGAAACTTCAGACTATCTGGATTTATTAAATAAAAAGTTCGATATACTTACATTCTCTGAAACCTTTCTTACAGATAATACAGACCTTTCACAGCTCCAACTGGATGGATACTACAAACCAATAATTAATAATAGACAATACGGCAAGCGTGATAGGGGAGGCACCGCTATTTACATAAAACAGGGAATCCAATACTCAACTGATGTTAACTTTACTGTAGATGGGTGCGAATCCTCTTGGGTACTGCTAACAGCAGAGAGAGCTAACCGTAAACCTCTACTTCTAGGAACGCTGTACCGCCCAGACTCATGCACTGAATCCAAATTCTCGGACGAACTTAATAATTTACTTACTAAAGTTACAGACTCGAAATACGACACAATTATAACAGGGGATATCAATATTGATACCTTAAAACAAAATTACAAAACAAAAACCTATAACAATACATTAGGCACTTACGGATTCCAACAGCTAATAAAACAAGCAACGAGAATAACACCTTACTCAAAAACCTTAATTGACCACATATCCACCAATATAACCGATAAATTTGTTACAGCTGGTGTTTTTCTAGCAGAAATGGGAACCTCTGACCATTTGGCCACATTTGTTGTTGTCAACTCTTTTGACGTTTATCTGTCCGAAACTGAAACTCCTCGATCAATTTATGATTATAATAAATTTACTAAAGATAAATTCTTATCTGACATAAATAATCCTTCAAATTGGACATATAATGATGACGCTATTTTGAAAGAAGAAAAATTCCAAGTTTTTTACAACAATTTTAATTTAATTTGTGCCAACCATTTGCCGAAAAAAACAATAAACCCGAAATTAATTCCGAAAAAACCATGGATGACAACTAACTTGGTCAAATGTGTAAGGAGGAAAAATAAACTATACACTGCTTTCATCTCAAACCCGTCGGATACAAATCTTTCACAATATAAAACCTACCGAAACACTCTCACAAAAATTATGCGTAATGCCCAAAAAAGTTATTACGAAAATGAGTTTCTGAAATATCAAAACAATAGCAAAAAAACCTGGAAAACAATAAATACGGCACTACATAGATCCAAAAAATTATCGTCCCCCGTGAAAATCAAGATAGATTCACTAGATTCAACTACAACTGATAAATCTATTATTGCTAATATATTAAATAAACACTTTGCATCGATTGGGCCGCAATTAGCGAGTAAAATACCAAAATCACAAAGGCAACCAACTCGTTATGTAAAAAATAATAAATTTAATTCTTTCTCACTCATAGAACCCAGTGAAACTGAAATAATATATTTTTTGTTAGATATCGACAAAAATGTCTCAACTTTTGACGAGTTTCCTGTCTTATTGGTCAAATTAGCTGCCCACAGCCTTGCCCCTCACCTAACTTATCTCATTAACCTTTCAATTAAAAATGGATTCTACCCAGATGCTCTAAAAAAGGCTAAAATAATACCAGTTTTCAAATCCGGAGATCCAACCGATAAAAACAATTACCGCCCGATATCAATATTACCCTTATTCACAAAGATATATGAACGTGTAGTCAATTCCCAATTACTGACCTTCTTAAACAAATACGACCTGTTATCACCATGTCAACACGGATTTCGTAAACACATAACGACAACGGACGCTATTCTTACTGTTACGGAACAACTACAGGAAACACTTGACAACGGTAGCTCTGCATGTTTAATATCAGTAGACTTAAAGAAAGCCTTCGACACCCTTCCACATGACATACTACTGAAAAAATTAGATTGTTACGGGATACGGGGACTTCCATTGCAACTTATAGGCAGCTTCTTACATAACCGCTCTCATATTGTCTCTATTGATGGTATTACCTCAGAACCAGCTTTGGCCCCTTGCGGTACCCCACAGGGGGCTATATTAAGTCCCATTTTGTTTCTTATGTACATAAACGACTTACCGCTCTGCACAAAACTTTTCACCACACTCTTTGCAGACGACACAACTTTACTCTATTGCCATAGCAATACTGACACACTAATCTCGACAGTCAATACGGAACTCTCTAAATTAGACAATTGGCTCATAGACAATAAATTATCCCTAAACCTTAAAAAAACTGAATATATAATCTTTAACAACTCTCGGAACTATATAACACCAAACATCACTATACGATCCACTAATCTTACGGAAGCTACCGCCACTAAGTTTTTAGGTATATATATTGATAATAAAATTAACTGGTCGACTCATTGTGAATACATACTCTCTAAAATATCCAAATTATCTGGTATTTTCTTCAAATTGCGACACATTTTACCTCTACACATTATGAGAACCCTGTACTTTGCACTAGTTCACCCTCACATACTGTACGGAATTTTAATGTGGGGAAATAGCTACAACTATAACACGTCGAAAATAAAAGTAAAAATAAATAAGATAATCAGAGCAATAACATTTAGCCATTACCAAGCGCATGCAGCACCTATTTATAAATCTCTACAAATCCTCCCACTAGAAAAATTATTTGACCTAGAAGTAGCTAAATTTATGTACGACATTAACAAACATAAGAAAACTGAAACCATGCAAAAAATATTCCGTCACACAAGTACAATACACAAATATTCCACGCGCTCTGCTTCTACACAAAAGTTCTTTGTCCCTCGTGTCCGCTTACAACTTTCCCAAAATTCTATAAAATATACAGGACCTAAAATTTGGAATGATTTACCCTTAGAACTTAAAAACTCACTATCTAAAAATGCCCTAGCAAATAAATTAAAAAAACGTTTTCTTGATACCTTGTCTTGAAGCTGGTAAAGATTCCACAAATAAAGTATCCACTTTGCGACTTAGGCATACAGTACTGTCCATACTCAAGTTAGACCTACTGTATACTGTATTTATCTATGTTTGACCTATATACAATAAAACATCTCCAATATATCCAATGTGCAGTATATTCCTGATGGGTCCCACTAGCTAGCAACTGTTTCATAAACATGTTTTTTTACATTCCGAGCACCTAAATTATCTCCTTTCGAATCTATCGAGTAACACCCCCCCCCCCCCCCCCCCCCCCCGCCTCTCCTGATCAGTCCACTAAACCTTTCACAGTCATGCACCAGTGGAAATCTATACTAGCTTTGCTACAGCTGACCACTGGCTGCACCCCAACACCCCACGGCTACGGCATATTATCATTAGGCCTATCATATCACCCACATTCATGAATAAATACTGATCAACCTCAAACATTTTATGGTGACCTTTGGTGTTGGGTTTTTGCAATATACTGTATAACGATATCGAAAGGTGAACTTCCGAAATTAAAGGCCC
>JAUCBJ010006718.1:0-73042 GCA_032718475.1 Nemertoderma westbladi | reverse complement strand
TGATTGATTGATTGATTGTTTATTGTCTACACTTCTCTATACAGTTCAATACTTGCACAATAATTAACAGTATACATGATTGAAGCGGTAGTGCCGACCATAATATAAAGAGATTTACCAGAAAAAATTAAATATTTAAATTCCGAACAGAAATAGCACAATAAAAGTACCTACTTACGAGTACATCTCTAATTAACTGTCAAGTCGTGCGATGCTGGGTCTAATATAATTAAATGAATAAATATGTTATATCTAAATAATTGTCAAGCCGTGTGATACTGGGTCTAGTGTATTGTAATAAAAAGTTATAGTTAAAATAAATAAATAATATTATGTAAATAAATAAAGAACAGTGCTTCTTTCACAATTTATCATGTTCCACTTAATTAAATAATTATGGTCAGTAGGTTCATAAAATATATAAATGAAAATTACATTATACTAAATACTCGAATCGCGCTCCATCCAATAAATAATTCGCTATTTGTTACTTAGTCACTTATTAATAATCGTGGGTCATACTTTCGATCATTTTAGCTACCTCCACTTGATTACCTAAACCAAATAAACTTGTTAAATCAGACCAGCTTCCATTGACATGTCTCCTGGATCGCTCAGTAAATGGGCAAACGGTAACAATATGTTGTTCCGTCTGGATAGCTCCACATACACAGAAGCGCTCAGTATCTCGTACCCTGGCCCACCTCATTCGTTCTACGGGGAAGCTGTGGCTACCCAGCCTAAATCTCGACCACGCTAGACGGTACCGCTCCGGAACTTTGCAGTCTTTGTACAATTGCGGCGAAGTTAACAACGGATTCACTAACTTATACAGATGACGTTTTGTTGTTACAGACTTAGACACGTCATTTTTCAGCTTATCGTTCTGGATTTTACTGTAATCCGACGGGAGGTTCTTTACTCGATCCACCTCGATAAACATGGGTGAGCTGTTATCCCGGCCGATTTCCAAGGCCATCTGCAATGGAGAGTCGGCGACTGGAATAAAACTATTCAGATATTTCCGCTGTTTATCACGGATTAAGGTTTCGAACTCTGGGAGTCCCAATTCGATAAGGCAGATGTCGCCGCACGTGGTAGGTCGAACACCCAATAGTAGCCTTACCATAGACATATACAATTTAGACATAGGGGCCAATGAACCCCCGTACCAGGTTTCACAACCGTAAGTTATAGCAGAGATCACTGCGGCGTCAAAAACTTTCCTTTTCACAACGAAAGGTAAGTCTGGGTTCTTATTTAGAAATGTCGAAAATTTTAATAGGTGACACTGCTTTTCAGAGGCGTTGAGGGAAATTACTGTAGATATTAAACCATCTGAAGTTATTGGTGAGCCCAGGTAAATGTACGAATCTGTATTTACTATTTCTTTTTCGCCGATATCAAAGGAGTTTTTATCGCTTTCTGCTCCATTTATCACTAGGAATTTGGTTTTTTTAATATTAATTACCATGCCAGATAGGGAACAAAAATTACGTAGAACTTTTAACTTATCCAATATAGAAAGTCTGCTTGTTCCAATAATTGCCGTATCATCCATTAGGAGTACGCTATGTAAAGATTTCAGCCAATCATCAAAAGGCAGACGTTTCAAAGTGCGTACGAAGAAGTCTATAACTATTACAAATAGGTAGCAGCTTCCTGGAGATCCTTGGCGAACGCCTCTATTACAAATAACGTGGAGCTTGTTAATGTTGGCGACTGTTATTTTGTACATGGCCTGTAATGCATTAAGCATTTTACATCCACATCCGAGGTTCTTTAACGTATCAAACATAAAACACCTTTTAACATTGTCATACGCTTTTTCATAGTCTACAAATATTATGTACAAAATCTTTTTGTACTTCCTGGCATAATCGCACAGTAATCTAATCGCAAGGATCTGCTCTAAGCAACCGCGGCCCTTACTCGCTCCCGCTTGTTCTGGTAGGGGCTTGTACCAAGCATATAATCTATTCGTAAGAACCATATCATAGAGTTTTGCTATACTATTGATAATACTGATTCCCCTATAGTTAGTGCACAAGAATCGATTCCCTTTCTTAAATATTGAGATTAGCTTAGCACCCATCCACATTACGGGATATGCTCCGGAATTAAAAATCAGATTAAACATAATGGTGATAGTTATCATCCAATTCAATGGCAGCGCCTTTATGAATTCAGCTGAAATCCCATCGGGTCCAGATGCCTTATTTGGTTTTAGTTTTGTCGCTGCGAACCCAACTTCATGTATAGAAATATCCTCGTCCAATATAGGAACGGTCAGGTTAGTTACAATCGTCTCATTTGCCGTATCAGGATCATTCAACAAAGAGTTATAATGCTCGCGGAATTCCTCGTCGGTTGGACTAGTTCTAGAATTAGAATCTTCAGAAAGGTCGCCATTCCAATTTATAGCTGACCATAATTTTTTCGAATCATTGTTTTCAATCATCTTGATCCATCTTTCTGCGCCCCAGGTGTTTGTAGTAATTTCATTATCAGTATTACGGGAGCAGCCCAGGAGCCGACTTATATTTCCTTTATTTTGGGAATGTTTCGCCGAGTTATAAATAGAATTAGAAACTTCAAGGCATAGAGAGTCCGCGTTATTAGTGCTAGTGCTGGTAATGATATTCTTGATATGCTGTGTATGTTTTTCGGAGACATGATGTCTGAAGACCTCCAAACTGCAGTCAGTCGGGGATATCCGCTTATTTCGAGGAGGGTCGCTAGAGTATTGTTCATACATACCCAGCTGGCTGGCCCGGTTCGACAAAATATGTAGGGGCAGTTCGTAGACTCTAAGAACAACACTGATGGGCGCATGGTCCGATGGTAAGTCAATATTATTAAAAATATCTAGAGATAAAATTTTGTTATTCGAACTCATTATATTAGCTTTTGGTGCAACAACATAGTCGAGCGCTGATTTCCAAACACCTTTAATTTTAAATGTTAAGCCACATTGATAACTATAATTATCATTTAGCCTGAGCCCATTTAATATAATTGCGTCGGTGTCATTGCACAGCCGTTTTAATATTCTTCCATGTGAGTTCACAATGGGGTCTGGCCAGTTGTCATAATCGTGACTGTCGTCTGGATTGCCAATTCTACTGTTAAAATCGCCGCCGACTATGAATGAATCCTCTGTCATAAGCATACTCTGGATGGTCCCGAAGCTCGATTCGTTATAATATTTAGATGAACTGTTAGGTATATAACATCCCCCTATGTAGTTAGAGTCTATGATCGGGATTTTAACCCACAGTTGATCCTCCACATCCCTCTTAACTTCCGTAACAAATTCCGCCCAGATGGGATTGATAAATAGGGCTACACCACCCCGGTGATTACGGCCATGTAGACTCTTACTTCTACCTAAAAATTGTAGTCCTGGTATATTAAAATCCATTATATTATTAATTTCCAATAAAAATATTACATCGAAGTTTAGTAAAAACGTGACTGTATTCTTGTTTTCGAATTTATTTTTAAAACCAGCTATATTAAACCATAAGACCTTCAGTTTTTCACACGGCCGACTTAAAAATCCAATGTTTTTCCTTGAAATAGTACGGTATTATCTCACATGACACATCTTGTCTGCCAATTTATGAAGATGTTGGTTCCTTGGTTGCAGGGTTTGGACATTTCGTTTTTCCGAACTGCAAATAACTTGTTATCGGCCTCCATAATTCTAGGGTTTAAATCACGCTTGATATAAACGGATTTGAACTCTGTACCAGCTTTAGACAATTGACTCGCACCAGCAAGAAGACTTTCGGTGACTCTCCTTGACCCTACCTCAACCAGAACTGGGCGGGGTCTGGGCCTAGCAGAAATTGCTGGTTCTGTTTGATTCGCCCCCTCCTTGCTGTTGGTTGAACTTGAATGAGGTTTCCCTAGCCGTTTAAAGGTTACCTTGTTGGCATCCTCATCTCTCATTCCCGCGATCTTTAAAACCTTTATGGAAAATTTTCGATCATCCTGCGAGCTGGAACATTCCGGGATTCCGCGCATAATCACATTTTTTGCTCTTCTATCGTTATCGTGTATTTCCAATTGTCGTTGTTGTTTCATGATAGAGTCTTTGCATCCCTCTACTTCACTACGGAGCATAACATTTTCTTTCTTTAATGATTCAACTGTTTTGTCTATTATTGTTACCTTGGAGCGCAGAGCTCCAAGCTCATCGAGTTTTTTGTTTACGTTGGTGATATCATTCTTAACGCCTGCCAGTTCTTTGCGTTTTGTCTCGCGAATAATATCAGCCATGTTTGGCGACTTGGTGGACGTCCTGGCAGGAGTCAGCTCCGCATTCTGGGATGGGTCGATACCATATCCGGGGGCAGTATCGGTGACAGTGCTTTCATCAAGCAGGCCGGCATTCTCGAGCGCGTCGTATAGCCTTTCTTTGGTGATCTTTGAGAGGAAGTGTTGCCTGCTAACGCCTGCCAGATCGGAGATAGACAGCGGCTGGCTACTCATAATAGTCCTCTATTCTCAGATCCAAACGAACCCAGGTACGGTACGGTACAAATAGACCGTTAAAAAAAAGAAACAAAAGGGAAAACTGCAGCTACCGTTTAGCACCAATGTGCCGGTGATGCAGGGTACGGTACCATATAAAATCAGATAAAATAATTAAAAAAGAAAAGAAAAAGGAATTGGTTAAAATCACTACGACTGTTACCAGGACCGCAAACGGGCACCAGCTCGTACGCAGGGAGGCCTACTGCTGTACAGCTGTACGAGCATGTAGTGGGGGTAGGGGAGACGGAGTGGGAAGTACAGGAGGATCTGTGGATGATGTGGGAGGCAGAGTGGGAAGTACAGGAGGATCGGTGGACGGTGTGGGAGACGGAGTGGGAAGTACAGGAGGATCTGTGGAGGGTGGGGGAGGCGAAGTGGGAGGTGTGGAGGGTGTGGGAGACAGAGTGGGAAGTACAGGAGGATCGGTGGACGGTGTGAGAGACGGAGTGGGAAGTACAGGAGGATCTGTGGAGGGTGTGGGAGGCGAAGTGGGAGGTGTGGAGGGTGTGGGAGGCAGAGTGAGAAGTACAGGAGGATCGGTGGACGGTGTGGGAGACGGAGTGGGAAGTACAGGAGGATCTGTGGAGGGTGTGGGAGGCGAAGTTGGATCTGTGGAGGGTGTGGGAGGCGAAGTTGGAGGTGTGGAGGGTGTGGGAGACAGAGTGGGAAGTACAGGAGGATCTGTGGATGATGTGGGAGGCAGAGTGGGAAGTACAGGAGGATCTGTGGAGGGTGTGGGAGACGGAGTGGGAAGTACAGGAGGATCTGTGGATGATGTGGGAGGCAGAGTGGGAAGTACAGGAGGATCGGTGGACGGTGTGGGAGACGGAGTGGGAAGTACAGGAGGATCTGTGGAGGGTGTGGGAGGCGAAGTGGGAGGTGTGGAGGGTGTGGGAGACAGAGTGGGAAGTACAGGAGGATCGGTGGACCGTGTAGGCGACGGAGTGGGAGGAATGGGGGGGATCTGTGGAGGGTGTGGGAGACGGAGTGGGAAGTACTGGAGGATCTGTGGAGGGTGTGGGAGACGGAGTGGGAAGTACATGAGGATCTGTGGAGGATGTGGGAGGCAGAGTGGGAAGTACAGGAGGATCGGTGGGCGGTGTGGGAGACGGAGTGGGAAGTACAGGAGGATCTGTGGAGGGTGTGGGAGGCGAAGTGGGAGGTGTGGAGGGTGTGGGAGACAGAGTGGGACGTATGGGAGGATCTGTGGAGGGTGTGGGAGACGGTGTTGGAAGTACAGAAGGATCTGTGGAGGATGTGGGAGACGGAGTGGGAAGTACAGGAGGGTCTTTGGATGGTGTGAAAGACGGTGTTGGAAGTACAGGAGGAACTGTGGAGGGTGTGGGAGACGAAGTGGGAAGTATGAGGGGATCTGTTACATCCGTTACATTGTGGGACAAGTGTTACAGGAATGGACATCTGTTTTTCTCAATTATTTGTTACCAGGAGGTCGGCGGGGCTATTGGGAAATTACCACCATTGAATTCAGAATTGAATTGTACATTGAATTTAAGAGCATTCTGGTTATATATAATATTACATACTTTGGGAAACTTTTTTTTACAAAAAAATGAATTTATTGGCTACTTTTTGTGAGTTTGAACCACCAGTTCATTTCATTATATATGAAAGCCGACCAGCCGACCACAGGTGACTTATGGAGGATCGCTAGAAGTCGGCTAGTTTACACATAAGGTATTTAGGTTAGGCCAAGTTCCAACCACTCTTGGTTCATGTATAGAGTATAGAATACGGAGTATAGAATAGAATAGAAGATATGTCAAGTAAGATACATCATAACCACAAAGGAGAATTACAAGAGATGAAATAATGATGAGAGCCAAGAGACATTCCTTCACACAAGGAATTAATCTAAATCATTATGCACGAAAGATGCTGTGGTGCCATAATTAATTAAATATACATTAATTGGTATAAGGATCAAGCGGTAATGGCGAAGTCTTGAATAATTGTATCGTGTTTTGTTTTGAAGTTAATTGTTTACAAAGTCATATATTCCCTGTATGTACTTCTCGCTTGCCACGTCTTTAGCCGATAGTGGAATTGGAATTGGAATTGTTTAATTGACGTTAAATATAAAAAATAAAATTGAGCTAACAATAAGAACATATACAAGAGACACGTATAACCATTATAAACAATGAACATGTGAAAATAGTATGGCTGTATGACGTAAATAACGTGATCCATTAGAAATGTTTTCTAATATTGATTTCTTGCTGTAGTCATATAGTAACATTGATTGTAGCAAAGGGCAGGATAAATACTTCTAGTATTTTCCAAAAGTTGAGGCAAGGCCCTGATAGATCTGTAGAGACCGTTCTGAAGAGTTAAATTGCAAATTGCACCGTAGGATTGTAGGATGCCGTTGGGTGCGCGCTGCATTCGAATTAATAGTCCAATGGCCGCACGAAAGATTTCGATGTCTAAGTCGTTTGTCCTAAATAATTTTAGAATTACAGCTTTTTAGAATAACTTAACTTACATAGCTACCGACATGTAGGAGGCTGCGTAGTTTCTTCCTATAATGGACATTTACACTCCCCTTTCCTCCTCTGTTAACCCTATTAAACCCGGGGGGGGGGGTCAATATGACCCTTCCCGTGGTTTTTTTATTATAATTCTGAAACAAACGCAGTTGGGAATCTGAAATTTTATGACTTTTCCTAAAAATCTATTGTCTTCCTAGTAGTGAAAACCGTTTTCAAAAATATTGGGTACTTTTCGAGTTATAGCGCCATTTTTTAACCCTACTTTTGGCACTTTTTTTGAGACGTTTTTTGAAAATTACTTTTCATTAAATATGAATTGTAACATCTCTATTTTTTATTTACACGGGTTTTTTGGTGTTAGAAATTTGATGGAATTCATATAAATTGATTTAGAAATTTTAAACTTGTTTTTTTCGGTGGGTGCCAAATTTTGGTGCCAGCACCAAATTTTGAAATAAGTCAATTTTGTAAATTGATCGTTTGAAACTTGTTTTTTACGCAATTGGGGTTTTTTGGGTTTCCGGATTCGAAGAAATATATACGAGTTGCACCAAGCGTATCAAACTTGTATTTTTCGGTGCTGTGTGCAAATTTTGGTGCTAGCACGAAATTTTGAAAATCCATTCAATAGATAAAATTGCTTGTGAGAATTTATTTCTTGCGTTTTAGAGGTTTATGGCTGTTCTGAATTCAATGGAAAATATAATTATCGAACTAGACATCTCAAACTTGTATTTTTCGGATGTGGGTGCAAAATGTGGTGCTAGCACCAAATTTTGAAAACAATCAAATATATCAATTGATTGTGTCACCTTGTTTCTTGCGTTATACAGGTTTGTGATGGTTCTGAATTCAATGGAATCAGTAAAAATTCCATAAGAGTTGTCAAACTTGTATTTTTCGCCGGTGGGTGAAAATTGTTGTGCCAGCACCAAATTTTGGAAAATATGCAAATTGATAAGTAGATAGTATCACCTTGTTTCTTGCGTTATACGGGTTTATGAGGGTCCTGAATCCGATGGAATCAATAAAAACTGCACTGGACATCGCAAACTTGTACTTTTTGGTGATGGGTACGAAATTTGGTGCTAGCACCAAAATTTGCCAAATTACGCCGAAAAATACAAGTAGCAATGATCTAGCATATTAGAAATGTATTCCATTAGAATCAGAGCCCTCGAAAACCTGAAAATGTAAATTTATAGCATCGTATAAGTGAATTAAAAATGTTGTGTTCTAACTGAAAAGCGCTGGTTACTTGTTTTTTTCATTTTTTTCCTACGCAGAGAGGACTAAACAGCCATTTATAGTAATCATATCATTTTTTAATATTTTCCAATGTATTTTACACCCCAGAAAACCTGTATTGAAAAATAATTAGCCGAAAATGTAACTTTCAAATTTGGTGAAAATTGTGCACTACTTGTAATTTTGGTGCTGCAATATAACCACCCCAGTACATTTTTTCGAAATTTTTTTTTTTCGGTCGGATCCAGACTAGTGATACCTACGTACAAACAAAAAATCAGACGTTTTCGTAAATATTTGTAGATTTTAGAGGGGGGGGGTCAATATGACCCCCTCCCGGTATTTGTACAACATTTTATAGCCCGGTACTAATAGGGTTAAGGCTCCCATCTGGAATATTAAATTATAGAGTATAACTGGTTTGGCATACGAGTTCCATAAGGTTGCGAGGTCGTCGACTTTAACATGCGTTGCAGTCCACCCAGTTCGTTTGAAAGTTTCACTCACCACAGTAATAGATTTGATGCACTCATTTTATATATTTGATTTTGTGGCATTAACTTTAAAACCTAGGAGTTTTAGTGATGTTTGCCGCAACTAAGTTGTCATTAATAGTTAGAAATGTCGGTGTAAGGTTCTTGGACGTGTTTGATTGAGTAGCCATCCATCTGGTCTTCTGCTGCTCGATTTCTAGTCCAATGGATTTGAATTTCCTCAGCCTTGGTTTCTATATCATTTGGGTTCGTACTTAAACGTATAATATCATCGGCATAGATTATGCAGCCTATCCAAATCCCATTACTGTAACAGCCAATTCCCTTGTTCTTCAGACTAGCAGTACTGTCAGTGGTATTGAAATTGAATCGGTATGGTGAGATTAGTGATCCCCGTTTTATGCCACGTTTGACTAGAAAATCTACTTTGTAAATACTGTTACCGAAACGAAAGAACATTCGCCCAATCACATAGTAGTCGAGTAGTAAGCGGCAGATGTGTGGATCTATAGCAGCCGAGAGTTTTTTTATATGGGGGTGAGACCTGGACACTGACTAAATCACTTAACAACGAATTGATGGTTGCTACACAAGACTATTAAGGGCAGATAAGCTTTCTCTTAGCGCAGTGGGTGTTCAAGAGCACCGAATGCAGACTGGACAGACTGATGAGGTTCATGGGAGGCGGTTGGCGACTCGCCCTCGCGTCAGCAGATGATAGTGGCAATGGTGGAATTGGTCTATTGATGAATCCAACTGCACATGCAGCATTGGACAAAATAGACCAAATCTCTAACCGCATCATCCGTTGCCACTTCTCATGTTCTGGAAGACTGGCTAAGAAGTTTCCTAAGGTGGTTCTGATTGTGTGCTACTCTCCAACTAGTGTTGCCCCTGTAGAGGAGGTGGAAAATTTCTACCACAATCTACAAGCAGCTACTGATGGAGTGGATCAGCATGCATTCTTAACATTCCTGGGAGACTTTAATGCAAGTCTGCATCAATCACCTACATCGCCCTGGGTCTATAGCAATAGTGTTAACCGAAATTCTGTCCATCTTCAGGATCTTATCTCTGGAAATGGATTGTTTTCGGCTGGAACCCAGTTCAAGAAGCGAACTGGAAAGCTATGGACTCATAGTGGACCCAGTGGTCACAAGTCCCAGATAGACCATATTCTGCTTCGTAGGAAATACAGGAGCTCTATACAAGACTGTAATGCATTTACACTTCGACCCTTCTCCAGTGATCACCGCCTTATTGTGGCCAAGGTAAGACTTAGTCTGCGTGCTAGCAGAACAACGAAATCTGCCTTGCCGCGGCATGACTGGTCCTCTCTGTTGCAACAGCCAAGTGTGAGATCCAGCTTCACACTACAGCTGAGCAACAGGTATGAGGCTCTTGCCTCTGAGGCGGCAGATCACTGTGAGGGCTATACTGCCTTTACAGAAGCAGTTAAGTTAGCAGCTGCAGAAACAGTTCCTGTATACCCTCGAAACAGGAAAAGGGCCCCCTGGACTGACAAAAAAAATCAAAAGGGCCGAAATGACCTTGATAAGGCGCAGAAAGAGTCCCGACTCAAACAGACTACAGCAGCCAAGAATGCAGTTAAGGCTGCATCTAGGTCCCTGAACGAACAGGCAGTACTCTGTTAATCTACAGGAGCTAATAAACCAACAGGTTGATGCCATCAATGATGCTGACGACAGCATGCAATCATCCCAGGCATGGAAATCGATCAAGCTGCTTACTGGCCGGAAAAGCCAACCAACCACCAAGGTTAAGGCTGAATCACCAGCCGATCGCATCAATGGTTGGAAAGCCCACTTTGAAAAGCTCCTCAATAATTACAGGGTATTGCCTGATAACTTTATAGAAGTAAAGGTGTCTGAGTCTGTACTCCCAGATATTCCCATTGGCGATATCTCCTTTGCAGAAGTGAAGGCTGCTGCAAAGAGCATTAAGACCAATCGTGCCAGTGGAGTAGATGGTGTTCCCCCTGAGGTCTTTAAAATACTTGAGTGTTTAAAGCTCATCTATCCCATCATAGTAGAATGTACCGTACAACAAGAGTCCCAGAAAAAATTAAAACAAATAAGTTGGTGCCAGTTCCCGAGAAGGGCAACCTAACACTCTATGGTTCTTTTCAGGGAATCTCATTGATCTCGATTGCTGCAAAGCTATACAATAGGATTCTATTAAATCGCATCAGGGATCCCATTGAGAGACTGCTCCGTAGAAATCAGAATGGGTTCCATAAAGGTCGTGGGACCATGGAGCCCATTTTGGCACTTAGAAGGATAATTGAAGAGTTATCAAAAAAGAAAGACAGGCATCTGGCTGTTATCTTTGTTGACTTCTTCAAGGCCTTTGATTCAGTCTCTCGCTCACGTATGTTCAGCATACTTTCATTATATGGGATTCCTGATGAAATTATTGCAGCAATCAGATCAGTATACGATGGTTCGACAACATTTGTGTCTACTGTTGACGGTGACACAGAACCATTTGAAGTGTTATGGGGCGTCCTCCAAGGAGACACACTTGCACCATTCTTGTACATTATTGTGGTTGACTATGTTCTACGCATGTCCTTAGATCATCATAATGATGATGGGGTGATGATAACTCCACCTACTGGCTCCAGAAGTCGAGGAAATCCTGCCAAGTACCTAACTGATCTAGACTTTGCTGATGACTTAGGAGTACTCTCAGAATCATTAGAGGGAGCCCAACGGCTCCTCAGCTCATTAGAACATGCTGCTTCTAGTGTTGGTCTTTTTATTAACTCCAGAAAGACCAAAATTCTGACAGTTAACTTTGAAAGTCCTCAGCAAGTCTCTGATCGGATGAGCATAAGCTCAAAGGATGGTATGCTTGAGCATGTGGACGACTTCTGTTACCTGGGATTATGGATCCGGAAGTCAGGTGAGGACCTTCGAATACGTAAGGGAAAGGCATGGGCTGGGCAGCCTTGAATAGGCTTTCCAGGATTTGGAAGTCACCGAGAATTAATCGGAAACTTAAGGTCCGATTATTTAGAGCAGCAGTAGTTCCAGTACTCCTCTACGGGAGTCCATGCTGGGCTCTAACTGCTGAGGACTCCAAATCTCTGGATTTATTATAGGAAGGGATCTTGGGGTCTTAGCCTCGAATGATAAGTTTATTTTACCGAAAATAACTTATCTTTTATTGGCGCAATTGTAGGTCTAATCCCATCACATGCGTACTTTTTAACCGGGTAGTGTACAAATTTAGGATCGCGTAATTTTTTCTTGAAATTAATATCTCATATCTCTCCAAACCACGTACGCGTTTCGACCTTACTGGGTCTCATCAGCGTGGTGTCGGATTCGAACCTGGGACCTCGAGGTGGAAGCCGAGACTACAACCACTAGGCCACAGGTTCTTGAGATATGGAGTATTAATTTCAAAGCCAGCTGCCATTTTATTAGCCCCTGATTTTTTATTATTGATAGTAACAATGTGTTGGCAAGCTGTATTTTTCGAGGTGTTTGTTATTATACATTTATTATAGGAAGGGATCTTGGGGTCTTAGCCTCGAATGATAAGTTAATTTTACCGAAAATAACTTATCTTTTATTGGCGCAACGAATTGACACCTCGAAAAATACAGCTTGCCCACACATTGTTTCTATCAATAATAAAAAATCTCTGGATGGCACATTCACAAGAATGCTACGCCGGGTTCATTGTGTCAAGTACAATGCACACATCTCCAACCAGACACTATATAACATTGGAGGTGTCTCATTGGTTCCCCCAAGCTTGACACTAGAACAAAATTGCCTCCGCTTTGCAGGACATTGCTTTCGCCGTGAGCACCAGCCAGTGCATAATCTTGTACTTTGGCAGCCTCATGGAGTGAATAAGCATAGTGGACAGCCCATAACTTTCTTGAGACGCATCTTAAAGGACACTGACCTTAAAGATGCGGATGATCTAGCAAATGTCATGGGTGATAGGGAGTTGTGGCGGTGCAATTTTGTTGACAAGCCGGCACAGCATTCTTAAAAATGCAGCTGCAATGCAGCATTCCGATCCTAGTAGTAGTATTAAGGGCAACCCTAAACATCAGCTGGAGACAACACATGACAAACGCCAAGCTTTATGGTACAATACCACCTTTATCAACCACCCTCCGTGAACGCAGATCAAGATTCAGTGGGCACTGCTGGCGAAGTAAAGACGAGGTCATACCAGATCTACTTTTCTGGCAACCAACTCATGGAAAGCGTAGTCGTGGACGACCGGCCATAACATATATAGATCAACTTGAAAGGGATACTGAAATTAGGAGAAACGAAATTGCGACAACTATGGAGAATCGGGAAGCCTGGAAGGATCTCATTTCCACTGTCCGAGTTCGCTCGACCTAGTAGTAGTAGTAGTAGTTTCCCTTTGGTTCTTGAGACATTATAAGGTTTTCTAAATGAGTTTGCTTTAGTTAATTGGTCCAAATATTATTATAGTTGTTCAAGTTCAACAAGGTTGAGGGGATTTATCAATGGTAGAAACTTTAAACTATGTGTAGGATCTTCGGGTTTCACCATATAATATTGAGCTAAGTGGACTGGACATAGTAGGGGTGGTCTTTGATCCCGTAAAATGTGTTCTGTAAAGGTATATTTTCATCAGATCATTATTCGGTTTCAGTGCATATAATATTTGTGCCTCGTGTGTATTGAATAGCCCATAATTATTATTATTATTATTATTCCTTTGGTACCCATAGTGATTGCACGAATGGGGAAGTCTCTACACAAGGTAGGGACTTATAATTAAGGAAATTATATGTAAATGTGTCTACAGTATTTCACCGGTAACCAACAAAATTAAACACTATATCATCGCTTAAGTACGCGACGATATTAGTAAATGTCTACATACATAACCGGTAAATAATTAAAATATAAAAAATGTGAACAAGCAATCCCAATCCATACACCACGTAGCTAAAATTATACGCCTCCTCCCGCTCCTCACCACCACACCACCCCCCCCCCCCCCCACTAATATTAGAATACATACATACCACACAAACACAAACAGTTACACACATACGGGCCATGCAACTTGAGTAGTGTATACTGTATACGGGAAAAGTAAATAGTGTTAGAGGTGTGGTAATTGAGCTTCCTCTATGTGACCTCCTCGCGAGTAAATCTTGTGAGTAATAGACCCTTTAATTTAAGTTTAAAATGTTGTAAAGTGTTTGTTCGTCTAATATGAATGGGTAGTTTGTTCCATAGTTTAATTAGCTGTGTAGTGAGACTGTAATGTCCAAATTGGTTGTGGCATCTAGGTAAGCGGATTATCGGATATGTGCGTCTATTTAAGATCTGGGTGTTTCTTGGGAGTAGTGGGAGATCAAGATTTTTAAAAGGGGCAGATATATTGTAGATATATTTATAGAAAAATAGGAGACCGTAATATTCACGGAAAGCAGATAGTAGGGGTATTTTCGATTTGGTTCAGAGGTCAGTTGCCGTTACGTCTTTGCATCGTTTATTAAAGGTACATCGTAGACCGTAATTCTGAATTTTTTCTAATTTATATAATATGTCTTTAAATCCATGGACATTATGGTGAGATATTAGGAATTGACAGCAATAATGATGGTAAGGGAGAACAAGTTTTATATAATTGGATTATCGTTTTGAGCGGCAACTGACCTTTAATTTTCCTAAGACTTGCAATGCTGGTGGACATTTTTTTGATTATGTTGTTTATATGATCGGTCCAACTTAAAGTAAAGTTGTTTATATGTTGCTTAACAACAGTTGTGGTATTACTGAACTCTCATTGCATGCACTCTTATTGGTTGTTCTATTTTCGTTGAGCATTGTTTGTATCCATATATAATTGTTGTCCGCCTTGACACGATAGGCTTAACTTGATATTATTCAGGTACTTTTCATCGATTTTATAGCCCAGCAAGCCACGTTAGTTACAGTGGCCTGCAATATTTACCTAATCGCTTGCACTAATCACTAATCATTTGCAATTTACAACTTACGTTTGCATTTACTATTATTGCATTACTTGTTGATGAATATATTGGACTAGAGATCAGACTAACTCGATTTCCACACGGTGAGTGTATATTGTGCCCTGTCAGTAATAAGATTCGGTTCATTTATTGCGAATGTGTTTCCATAGTACTGCTATATTATTCCCAACTAGTAACTATTATTTACCAGCAATGCAAGTGATTCGAGTAAATCGTGCGCTTATCACGCACTAGGCCAACGTATAGTGATATATATAAGTCATACGTACATTTACGAGCAATACCCTAATAGAAACAAAGCACAACTGGATTACATCCTTATAAACAAAAAGTGGAGAAACAGCATGATCAACTGCGAGGCATACTGCTCATTCAACCTAATTGGTTCGGACCACAGAATTGTCGCTGCAGAGATCAGACACAGTTTGAGAGCCAGCAAATCCAGGACAAGCAAGCAAATCAACTATGACTGGGATAAATTCTAAATAATAAATTAAAAAAATTAAATAATATTCTTGATAAATGCAAATGGAATTCTGTAAGCGGATCCATTATGGTATGCATTCCAACCACAAAATGGGAGGAGCCAATTTATCACATTGTTTACTAATCTATCCTATAGGGCATACCTACTACTACTACTACTAGGATCGGCATGCTGCATTGAAGCTACATTTTTAAGAATGCTGTGCCGGCTTGTCGACAAAATTGCGCCGCCACAACTCCCTATCACCCATGACATTTGCTAGATCATCAGCATCTTCAAGGCCAGTTTCCTTTAAGATGCGTCTCAAGAAAGTCATGGGCTGTCCACAATGCTTATTCACTCCATGAGGCTGCCAAAGTACAAGATTATACACTGGCTGGTCCTTACAGCGAAATCAATGTCCTGCAAAGCGGAGGCGATTTTGTTCTGGTGTCAAGCTTGGGGGAACCAATGAGACACCTCCAATGTTATATAGTGTCTGGTTGGAGATGTGTGCATTGTACTTGAGACAATGAACCCGCCGTAGCATTCTTGTGAATGTGCCATCCAGAGATTTGGTGTCCTCAGCAGTTAGAGCCCAGCATGGACTCCCAGCATGGAGTACTGGAACTACTGCTGCTAATCGGACCATAAATTTCCGATTAATTCTCGGTGACTTCCAACTCCTGGAAAGCCTATTCAAGGCTACCCATGCCTTTCCCTTACGTATTCGAAGGTCCTCACCTGACTTCCGGATCCATGATCCCAGGTAACAGAAGTCGTCTACATGCTCAAGCATACCATCCTTTGAGCTTATACTCATCTGATCAGAGACTTGCTGAGGACTTTCAAAGTTAACTGTCAAACTTTTGGTCTTTCTGGAGTTAATAAAGACCAACACTAGAAGCAGCATGTTCTAATGAGCTGAGGAGCCGTTGGGCTCCTTCTAGTGATTCTGAGAGTACTCCTAAGTCATCAGCAAAGTCTAGATCAGTTAGGTACTTGGCAGGATTTCCTCGACTTCTGGAGCCAGTAGGTGGAGTTTTCTTCACCCCATCATCATTATGATGATCTAAGGCCATGCGTAGAACATAGTCAAACACAATTATGAACAAGAATGGTGCAAGTGTGTCACCCTGGAGGACGCCCCATAACACTTCAAATGGTTCTGTGTCACCGTCAACAGTAGACACAAATGTTGACGAACCATCGTATACTGATCTGATTGCTGCAATAATTTCATCAGGAATCCCATATAATGAAAGTATGCTGAACATACGTGAGCGAGAGACTGAATCTAATTCAACAAAGATAACAGCCAGATGCCTGTTTTTCTTTTTTGGGCATATCAGTACAAGGATTATGCAATAGAACTAGCTGGGCATGGATTAGCCTTTCACCCCAGTGGACATAGGCAAACTAAGGGCCCAAGGGAGGCAGGAACTGTGCGTGGTTAACTAGCCAATGGGAGGCCAGCACGCACATGTCAGGATTTTAGTAAGTGTATCGATTGGAGGGCCAACAACGTGTCAGTCTAGTATTTCCCCCTATATATATTACTGGTATTTGATTGTGTAACCAGTTGGCATTTTACTCATTATGGTAGAGGTGTAACAGTTTCCACCGCTATACTGCACTATGCAACGTTGTGCTACTGATTCTACAGTAGTCAGTCAGTATAGTTAACATCAGTCGATTAACAAGAGTAAAGTTCACCAACAAACTCTTTTATTCACCAGCCTATGGCCAAGTCAACCACCCCGTCAGTAGCCAGCGCGAGCACTTAGGAACATGACCGAAGTTATTCCAGTCGGGATCCAATTTGGGATCCCAGTTGGGAGACTCCAGAGTTCGGGAAGGGAGAGTACGCCACCGCGTATTCCCTGCAAGGAGGCATAACCATCCATGAGGCTACGACCCAGTGGAACTGGCCCGCTACACCGGATCTATCACAAAGGGACAGGTCGTTTGGAAAGGAGGAATGCGCACGGTTGTTGTTGGGAGACGATGGATGCGAGTCGACATGCAACAACGATAGCGATTGTACTGAGACCCCCAGCCAAAACGGGGCTGTGGCACTGTGGCCAACGGAACAGTGATGGGTGGGCCAATGGTACGACACCGGACATGGAGGGACAACCAGGGGGTCCAAGATGAGGATGTCACCAAAAGTCAATGATTGATGAGGGGTTACAACGCTGCCTGTAGACTCCTTGACGAAGGGAAGACGAACCACAAGGTAAACCAAACCAAACTGATGTCAAAGATTTGTTAGTGCAATAAACACTTTCAGTATTTTACCCGATTTGGGGAGGGGGAAATGGCAAACCTGAGAGCCAGAGAAGGTCACCATCGAACGCTTTGAAGTGATCTGGAGTTATTGATATAGACAGAATGTACATAGGGCCATATCTGGGCGATACACAGGGGATTAAGTTGGGGGGACGAGCGGGTTCAAACGACACCAAGCACGAGGTAAACCCAGAGGATTTGGTGTCATCCGTCGGTAGGGCCAAAACGGTCAGTAAAATTAGTAGAGTTAGTAGAAAGGCAATCCGGTGTAACTGAAAAGTCCACCACATCCTCCGTAAAAGCAAAAAGGGTGTTGGAGATTGATATGGGATGACAATTAGATCTGGTTACGCTGTATCAAAAGGAATTGGAACGACATTTAGAGGAGGAAAGTGCTTCATTAGAAAGGGAGAGAGAGTTGGTGAGATAGTGTAAAGAAAGGGCAGAAAGGGTAGATAATGAGTGTAGATATTGGGCTGCGAGGGAAGCAAAAAGGGCCGAGAGAGAAGTGAACGAGTGTGGAGAGCGGGTTGCGAGAGAGCAGACAAGTGTAGAGAGTGGGCTGTGAGGGAAGCCAAATGGGCCAAAAGGGAAGCAAGCAAGCGTATTGAGCGGATCGAGTGAATGAATACAATGAAAGATGTGTGAATATAGAGAAATGGTTAAGAGGGAAAGTCTGCTAGCAAATCAGAGCCCTGAGAGAGAAAGGGAAGTGGTTGGGAAAATAATGTGGGATAATATGCACAACCAGCTGGGGGAATTAATGCAGAATAAGGTGAAACAAAAACACTGTAAGGAACCTGCCAAAAATGGGTTTATCTGAAAGTGATATTGGTTCAGGTAGCATATATGAAGATCCAGGTGTATGGACATTTTCTTAATACCCCACTAATTGGGACTGGATGACAGACACGTAACTGGTGCGACTGGACTGGTGGTGGGGTGGGGGTAACGACATTACTTTTAATGAGAATATTAATAATATTAATTAATTAATAATCCCAATATTAATGAAGATGCCTTTACAGGGAATAATATATTAATTAAAAAAAACCAAATAATACTGGTACTGGCAACATAAATAATAAATTAATAACATAGAAAAATGATGAACAAAATAATATAATTAATGAAGATAACATAATAAATAATGATGAAATCGAACATTCGCCTAGCAGGGACCTGCAGGGCTGCGTAGAAATGCAGGTGAGGATGCGACGTAGACGAGAGGTAGAGGGCAATAAATACCCCATAGGTGTTGGCGGGGGTGCAAGCAGTGAGACAAATCAACCAGGACTCCTGGAAAGCACTAGACAGAGTGTTCAGTTCGACAATTCGGTTCCGGACAATTCGGTCCGGACAATTCGGTCCCGGACAATTCGGTCCCGGACAATTCGGTCCCAAAAATGTCTGGGACCGAAATATCCGGGACCGAATTGTCCGCGACAGAATTGTCCGGGACCGAATTGTCCTAGGACCGAATTGTCCGGGACCGAATTGTCCTAGGACCGAATTGTCCGGAACCGAATTGTCCGGTTCCTGGTAGCAACTTTTCAGTTCTTTTTTGATATTGGTGAATGTTCTAGAAAATTAGTAGAGATATTTTTTTTGGTAGCTAGTGTTTTTTTACTTACTATAATTTTTTGTTATTGGTAATTGTTCGAGAACATTATTATATATTATTTATTAAGGTATAGCTAGTGTTTTTTTTACTAGTTAGCATTTCCTTGAAATTATAAAAACACTTGTGAAAATATTGATATTTCAGAATTAGGCCTAAACTGTTGCTGAATATATTAGGCCTAATTACCAAAATTATTTTAATGATATTATAACAGTCCCTGAATGAGATCCAGTTATTATCTAGGATAATAATTTAGGCTTGATAACCAACCAACAACGCAATATATAAAAAAATCAGGTTTAAAATCAGTATTGCAATAAATTTTAAATACATACTCTTACTAGCTAGTAAATAATTCACAAGCTCCATAAAAACACCATAGCTACCATAACAATAATTTTAACAAAAAAAAAGTAAATTTTTTTTATTTTCAAATAAATACTAGCTAGTAAAACATACATATAATAATATATATTAAGGTTCTAGAATATTAACCATTATATAGTACCAATTAAATTTGGTCCCGGACAATTCGGTCCCGGACAATTCGGTGCCATTAAAATGCATATTTTGGGACCGAATTGTCCTAGTCAGTATCCGGACAATTCGGTCCCCAAAACACAAAATTAATGCGACCGGATTGTCCAGGACCGAATTGTCCGGGACCAAATTGTCCGGGACCGAATTGTCCGGGACCGAATTGTCCTGGTTCCAGTTCAGCCATTCAGGTAAAATTATCTGACAAACCTGGAGGGGAATAACATCATGTGGACTTATAAACAGCCCAGCAACTATTAAGGCCTTTGCCACCAGAATAGAAAAGGAACTGATCTTAAGGGACTGACCTTAAAGCACTAAAGGACACAGGACAGAGGAAACCGGTAAAGGACAGAGGTAAAGGACAGAGGAAACCGAACGCCATATCCGTTCTCAACGGAAGATAGTGAGTCGAATGAACAAAGAGATAAAAGATAGCGATGAGGACAATACTACTTCCAGCTACAGCATCCGCCCCGATGGTGCGATATGGAAGTTCATAAAGCAGGACGATGGTTACTGGAGACGTGATCGCTCTTGGAAACAGGAGCGGGAAAACGAGTAAAGGGAGAAACGCGCCAGATTTATCAGCGCAAACAGTCGAACGCAACCAAATCCGACTCATGGCGAAATGAACAACCCAAATCTGGTAATCGCTACCACAAGCGAAATAATCAATCTGCCCCTAAGGCGCTACTTAACTGCTGCTTGATAAATGCGCGTTCAGTTTGTAACAAACTGAGCGATCTAGAATCGCTGCTATGTCCACCAAATTATGATATAGTAGGAGTGACAGAATCATGGCTACGTGATTCTGTGACGGACCAAATGATAAACGGTGAAAATAAATATGATGTTTTTAGAAATGACAGAATTGGTAAAATTGGTGGCGGTGCAGCGCTGCTAATTCGAAACAGCATTAAATGTCGCAAAGTGGAAAGTTTCGATACTGAATGTCTGGCTACAGAGGCCGATGTAGTGGCTGTTGATCTTTTAGGTAAAAACCCGTCTCGTATAATCAGTGTCTATCATCCCCGACCTAACTTACCTTCTGATTCTATATTGTGCAATTTGTTAGCGAAATTATGCGACATTGAAACGCCGTGTACTATTATTGGCGATTTTAATTTACCTTTAGTTAAATGGGAAGAATCTGAATTTCCCGACACAGATATATATAATGTGTTTTCAACGTTTGTTTTGGAAGCTGGTTTATCTCAGCTCCAGTTCAGCCCTACACGTGGCAATAACGTGTTAGATTTAGTGTTTACCACAGATCAATTATATATTTCTAACATTGCAGTTACGGTACCATTCGCAACTAGCGACCATAGTACAGTTACTTTTAATCTTTTAGGACCTAATCCAGTTTCCACCGAGAACCGGGAATGCCACGGATTTTACGATTTTAAACATGCTGATTACGCAGATTTTACTAACTACATCGACAGTTGCGATTGGTCTAATTTATATCTAACGTGTAATACAGTAGATGATTTTTGGAATGCTTTTTCTTGTAAACTAAAAACGGGTATTGATCAGTTTGTGCCTTTTAAACAATTTAAATCAGTCATCAAACCCCACCCCGAACATATTCGTGTTTTACAGCGCAAAAAGAAACAGCTGTGGCGTCGCCGGCACACAACCGGGGGCAAAATAGCATATGATCAATGTGCTAAAGAAGTTTCTAAGGAAATCTTCCGTGCGGCTTGCATAAAGGAGAATAGAATTTTATCTTCCGAAAATAAGAGTACCCTTTTCAATTATGTTAATTCCAAGCGTAAAGGAAAGTCGGGAATTGCCCCTCTGAAACATAAGGGGGATTTAGTGGTAGATGATTTGATAAAAGCCCGTATTTTCGCTGAAGTATTAAGCGAAAATTTTAATTTAGATAATGATAATATACCTAGTTTTAAACGTAGGATTGATTCTAGAACCAATTTATCAAAAGTTGATTTCTGTCCCGTTACAGTATATGCTATGCTTAGGAAACTTAAAAAAAAGACCAGCCATACACCTGACGGATTACCGAACATTCTCTTCGCAAATTTGTCTTGCTGCATTGCGGCACCATTATCGGCACTTTTCAAAATTTCTTTTGAATATCACGCGTTACCGACGATATGGCTTACAGCCAATGTCATTCCGATATACAAAAAGGGAAATCCGTCAGACCCGTACAATTACAGGCCAGTCTCATTAACATGTGTAGCGTGCAAATTAATGGAATCGTGTATAAAGATTGAAATAGTAAATTATTTGTTTAAACATGGTTTAATATGTAAGGCACAACACGGCTTTTTAAAAAAACGCTCTACTTGTTCTCAACTTATTGAATGTGTAAAAGATTGGTGCAATTTTCTAGACCGTAAGAAATCCTTTGATGTGATATACATAGACTATGCCAAGGCTTTTGATTCTATTATACATTCAAAGCTATTGATTAAATTGTCTAGTTATGGGATTTCGGGCGACCTATTATCTTGGCTATCGGCATTTCTCAGTAACAGAACCCAAATAATAGTTGTTGGAGATAAATATTCCGACTACTGTCGGGTCGTATCCGGAACAATACAGGGCAGTGTCCTCGGACCGGTTTTGTTCCTGATATACATAAACGACTTACCACCGCTTTTGGACAGGGATAACGTGTCCTGCCGTTTATTTGCCGATGATGTCAAGCTATATGGTCCGTCCAATGAAAGTCATAGTCTGAACGCTAGCCTCTCTAGGTTAGAGACCTGGGCCAACCTTTGGCAGCTAAATATATCCCCGGATAAATGTATGGTTCTACATATAGGTGCAAATAATAATAATTACAATTATGTGCTAGGCAATAAAGTGATAAAGAAGGTGACGAAATGTAAAGATTTAGGTATTATTATATCTGTGGATTTGAAGTTTGATAAATACTGTAAACAACAGTGTACAAAGGCTTTTAACATAACTAATATGATATTTCGTTGCTTTAAGACTAGCAATAAAGGTGCAATATTAACAGCCTATAAATCATACGTTAGACCGATTCTAGAATACTGTACACCAGTATGGTCGCCTTTTTCATTAGGCAGTATTGATCTTGTGGAGAGTGTCCAGCGATATTTTACACGTAGATTGTATAGCCGTTGCAATATTAGTTACAAACCGTACATACATAGAATACAACACCTTAATTTACAACCGCTGGAAGTCCGACGATATATTTTTGATCTAAAGTTACTTTTCAGTATAGAGAGAAATTTAGTTGATTTAGATTTTGGTGCGCTATTTAGCTATACTAACCGTCCGGGTCTGCGTGGCCACTCTCACAAGTTAAATGTACCTAGATGTAGATTAATTATATCTAAAAACTCATTTACCAGCCGTGTTGTGCCAGTCTGGAATGATTTGCCAGAAGATATAGTAGATTCCAGAAGACTTGTCAGTTTTGCAACCAAGCTCAAGAACCACGATTTCCTACCAATTTGCAAATTTAATCGACCACTAATCGGTCGCTCGTAATAAACGTTTCTGGGTTCTACGGTATGTACAGTTCATTTTATTCGTATTTCTTTTTAATTTTTTTTTTTAAGCTGATGTAAATTTTAATGTTTAGTAATTTTAAATTTTGTTTTTTATTAACCCCCGTAAGCGCTGATACGCCTGGGTGGTTTTTCTCCCTCCACTAATTATGTTTTATCTTACTTCACGTGCAACAAATAGTTATAATATGATGTAATAAAGGAGTGTTGACTAATAATAATACTATTCGAACTCAATGCTTGGAATAACAACGCCAAGATAGTGCAGGCACTACTGATATTGCTGAGAAATAAATGGAGGAAGATAGCTTTCTCAATGTGAATAAGGAACAGAACCGGAATTGGAGGAGATGTCGAACTTCTTAACATATGAAGCGGAACTAATTTACAGAGCCAGTGTATAGCAAGGACCATCTCAGCAAAGTATCTAGGCCGGATTACAGCCAACCAAAACAGGAACACAGTGCAGTAAGCACACTTCCAAAAGTGAGGCAATCATTGACATATGTGACCGTGAAGGGGACAACAAGTCCACAATGCCCTTAAAGCAAAAGCACTCTGGGGCAGGGCCAAAGAAAGAATAACTACAGTGGCTATAGAGGAAACATAGACACAGGACACATACAACCAAAACAATAAACCAACTGAGTCGGACCTGGACGAAATACGCAAAACGCTATACAGAGAGTCACAAGTGTCAAATTGCTAGTGTCAGCTGTACAGAAAGGGAACGCATAAGATGATTGACTGTTGAACAGTGGCAGATTTTGTTAAAACAGGACTGAGATGCTTCTAGGGCATAGAAAGAACAGGTGTCAAGAACAAGCTCGGAAGTATGCAAGTGAAGGTGGAGTCCAAACAATGTCAAGTACAATAATAGACTTTAAATGGAGAGGGACAGTTCTACTTGGAGTAGTACTGGTAAGAATGTTCGGGGAAAATGTACTGTCAGTAACCACCCTAATGTTGATCAACATTAGGGCAGCATTCACACTAACGGATAATTCGGTAGCCGATAGACCCCAGCTGAAAACATAGCCAAGTATTATGGTGGTAACAACCATGTTGGTGAAGGATAAAGTCATCCCTATGAGAACTGGGAGATGCAAGATAGGAGCCATAGAATCAGGCTGTAACTATGGGACAACGATTGAGCCCATTCAAATAACCGAGTCCATTAACATCAATGCTATACGACCATCCAGATCGAGGTAGAACAATACTGGAATTTGGACTCAATTGATCTCTCGACACTGAACCTATACTTTCCGAAAGTATTGCTGATAGTCGGAATGATCTGCCTGATGGCCCACGAAGGGCTAGAGAGCATATTTGGTGATTATAGAGAGCGAGATCCGATGGCAATCCTGACACCATTTGGATGGATGTTAAGTGGACCCATCAAGATCAAAATCCCATTCACCATATCAGAAACATCGGGATGCATGCTCGCAGGGACGATGAGGAACCTGGAGGAAGAGGGTGCAGAAGATCAACTAAAGAAACTGTTAAGACAGGACTTCGAAAGACAAAGAAGTTGGGGTGGGGACGTCCATGGAGGATATAAACAGGTGGAGGAAAGTGTGAAAAGGTTGATATGGTATGGTAAGTATATATGATAGGTATGGTATGGAAAGAACCAAAGGTGCCCTTGCCGAATAACAGGAGAATATGGTGGAAATAAAGCTCCAGAAGCTAAAACAAACGCTCAAGGAGCTCAAACACTCTTGGAGGGCCAACAAAATGTCAGCCTAGTCAGCCTAGTGCAACCAATTGGCATTTTACTCATTATGGTAGAGGTGAAATAGTTTCCACCTCTACACTGTGCTATTACTACTACCGGTAAATATTCATCAGTCTAAAGTCAATTGATTAACAACAACAAAGTTCAACAGACAAACTCTTTATTCACCAGCCTATGGCCAAGTCAGTCCATCAATCAGTCAGCCAGAATTCGTGTAGGAATGAACACCACCAAGTCAACTGGTCGGTATCTCTCGCCAAACGAGATCCCGTCACAATATATTTTATATATTGTCATATATTCAAGTTTCAATTATATATTAATTATTTATTATAAAATAAATACATAATTACTCACTCTCACACGTTCTATCAATCAAAATGATGATGTTTTCTGCAATTATTTTATAAAAAACGGTTCATAATTTCGATTTAAATATCCTACTGTTAATATATTCAAAGTTAATAAAACGTCAATGATTTTATTTAATTGGCATTTTAAAGTACCAATACTGTGGATGGATTTATCCCACTGGTTGTGCAAGAAAAACTATAATTATATTTTTTACATGTAAAATTAATTGTAAATAATTGAATATAAGGAGAACTCCACAATACTAATCCACTATCGAAAATCTATAATTTAGTTTTAGTTTTAGACATTAGATATTAGATCCTAAACAGTGAACATAAATGGTTGAGCGACTAGTTTTGGTTAGGTTAGGTTTATGTTCTTCTATCATTGTATGTATCAGTAGCTTAGCTGGTGACCTATGATTCTAACATTGAACATTAAACATTTATTTAATAATGGCGAATCAGGAGTTTAAAATATAAATAAAAAATGCACTCATCTGTGCGTGGGGCACCACAGAGTAAAATAAGCACTAAATAAAATCAAGCTAAAACAAATAAAACATGATGAATTCTGGATATAAAATACAATTTATTGTTATCACAATAGTATAAGAGTGTGGAGTGTGGATCAAATCTTAGTTTTACGAGAGTGTGTTGGGAGGGGGCATTACAGTAAGGTAGAAGGTTCACCTTAGAACGTTGAGACTTGAAGGACGTCATGCTGGGAGTGGAGACCACCCTGGATGGTAGAACGTTCCAGACAGACACGCGCCGAAATGCAAAAATGGTTCTGGTAGATACAGTTGATTGAATGTGGCAGAAAGATCTTACAGCCATTTTCCCTGGTTGATCACGAAATCAGCTGAAAGATATTCTTGTCACTAAGGTAACTCAGACCTTTTATAATCTTGAACATTTTTTGACCAGGTCAATGAAGATCCTGCGATATTCCAGAGGCTTCGCATCAAGCTTATCTAATCTATTTTTACAGCTGAGACCAAACATACTGGGAAGATAACGGCTAAAGGAGTGCTGGGTACGTTCCAATATGTTTATATCTTATCAAGATAGGGACTCCATATCGAACTGTTATGTTCAATTGTAGGCCTGGCGTAGGTACAATACAACCTCCATTGGAAGGTTGCATTACGATGACCAAATGCTCTTCGGATCTGACAGCAGACATTTCTCGCTTTGGCAGATATTTGTGCCACATGCTCACTGAAGGGAAGATCGGGTGATACTATTATACCAAGTTCTTGCGATTCTTTTGAATTAGATAGTTCAGCACCAACCATATAATAGCTCCTTTTTTCGTGTGGTACCTGTGAGGCCTGAATTTGAACTACATTGCATTTCTTAATAATGAAATTTATTTGCCACTGTTTGGACCATGATGTTGGAGATTTATATTAGCTTTTATAAATATTCTTCCCATACTTTTTCGAAACATTATATTATCATGATTATTAGTTGGCAATTTACCATTACATAGGCTTACTTTAAAGTATTATATTTGTCACATTGTTACATTAATTAACAGCTGATTTATCTATTGAGGTTTACTCTTTACCATTTACTCTTTTGATATTCATTGTTGTTGTTTTTTGTTGATGTATACTTATACTGTAGGAATAGCTCTTTTTATATATTACATATACTATATGATTATTGTTATTATATTCGACATCTTATACTAAAAACTCTTTATCAATCCTTCGGGAACCCCAACAAGTGGAGCCTTCAGAGAGAAACAGACTATCCTACGGTATTTCATTCAACGAGACAACAATGTTTCGATGTTGATTTCTTCAAGTTGTGAACATTTACACAATAACTCGCTTTGATCAATTCACTGAAGAAGCAGCCGCTGTATTGTTATCGCCGTCAGTTGAACTCAAATTACCTCGGACATTGCGGTAAGATCGAACCAAAGTAACTATTATTGTAAGAAGATTTAACTGCTCATTTTCTTGTATCTTATATAAATACTGTATTTATTTGATATCGAGTTCAATATTTGACAGTATTGATTAATTGCACAATTTATAGTTACAATATTTGTATAGGGATTTAAATTCGTAGCCTAAAATCAAATTTTCTCAAAATCAAATTATTGGATCAACAAAATATAAATACTGTATGGAGCAATTAAAGTCACAACGTGCAGGGAAACGGGGATATTTAACTCGATGAATTTCACAAACTAATACACTATTGTTAGTGATTGAGAAGGATCCTATAGAACTAGAGGTGTTGCGTGATAACATTTTTGATGTTTTAAATTGGTTAGGAAAATTATGAGGATTACCAAAGTTATATTTCACCAGATACTATTGAAAAGGATGTTATAGAATGTGAAAGCCGTCAATATGAGGGAAGTCACGCAATAAAAAAGATAGAAAAATTTCTTGAGTCCATTAAATCTACTTCGGCAGTAAATATATCATCACAATCTCTTGATAGTCACTATAACCCATTAGATTCATCACAATTCCGGGCACACACAACACTATCAACCGGCACATTACCAAAATTCTCAGGTGATCTATTGCAATGGATAGAATTTCTTGATACATTTCAGAGTTCCGTTCCAAATAATCCCAAAATTTCCAGCGTTGATAAATTTGTAATTTTGTTAGGACAACTTCATGGCGCAGCCAAAGAGTCTATTGCTGGGATTCCTTTGAACGCAGCAAATTATTCGCACGTATGGGACATTATAGAATCACGTTTTGGTAATGCAGAAGCAATTTCTTACAAACTCATGGAAATATTTTTAACTTATCAGCCAGTCTCCACAATGAACATGAAAGAAGTACAATTACTGCATGAAAAATATAAGTCCACCATTAGACAATTGGAATCACTTAATGTGAACCCAACTAGCTATGAAGTCTTGCTTAAACTTGTTGTAATGAGTAAACTTCCAATATCATTCAGGTTGATAATGCGAAAGAAACCAAACTTCAATACAATCGGCATTGAGTGGCTTCTAGAGTACATGCAGACAGAATTACAAACTAGGACACTATGTGAGTTGGAATTGAAGACTCATGCTCAACACAAACTGGCAAGTAACACTACTTACGATAATTTCAAGCAAAGGATATCCACATCTGTTTCTTCTATGGTTCCTACAACTGCTGCACTTGTTGCTATAAAGCCCAAAATAAGTTGCATATTTTGCAATGGCAATCATTATTCTTCATCATGCAATTCAATAAGAGATGTCAAATCCAGGCGAGAAAAACTCACTAGTGAAAAATGTTGTTTCATTTATTTATCCAAAAACCATTTCAAACCAAATTGTCCCAAGGCAGATAAACAGTGTTTCAGTAGCAAGTCATTCAGTAATGCTGCCATTGTCCATAGCAATTCGAATTCGACAACTGGAATGTCGGACACAGCAATTCAGTTGAATCACAATTCGGCATCATTAAGTGCTCAACCACAATCACAAGTCTCACAAATAAATTCAAGTGCAATTGCCCACCCTAGTCAAGGTGTTGTCAATATGGTATTTTGTGAGACAACACAAACGTCGATAACTCGACATTCACATATGTTCAATGAACAAGAGCACGCCACTCAAACAACTGTTTCAATTTTATTGGAAACAGCAACACTGAAATGTTACAATCCCAAGAATAAAAGGGAGCTTCATGATTGTGTTCTATTTGATAAAGGGTTACATCGAAGTTATATTACAGATAAAGTCTGCAACGAACTTGATCTTGAAGTAGTTGGAAAAGGTTTCATTCACGTTAGTTCATTTTTGTCAAGGATGCCGAAAAGAATTGAATGCAATTTAGTTAAGTTCAATTTAATAAAAGGGACAGCAAATATTGTGGTAGAGGCCAACCTTTTCCATTTATTTGCCTTCCATTTGGTCCACAGGAGTGCCAAACACAACAATACAGTCATATTCGCAACCTTAACCCTATTAGTACCGGGCTATAAAATGTTGTACAAATACCGGGAGGGGGTCATATTGACCCCCCCCTCTAAAATCTACAAATATTTACGAAAACGTCTGATTTTTTGTTTGTACGTAGGTGTCACTTGTCTGGATCCGACCGAAAAAAAAAATTTTCGAAAAAATGTACTGGGGTGGTTATATTGCAGCACCAAAATTACAAGTAGTGCACAATTTTCACCAAATTTGAAAGTTACATTTTCGGCTAATTATTTTTCAATACAGGTTTTCTGGGGTGCAAAATACATTGGAAAATATTAAAAAATGATATGATTACTATAAATGGCTGTTTAGTCCTCTCTGCGTAGGAAAAAAATGAAAAAAACAAGTAACCAGCACTTTTCAGTTAGAACACAAAATTTTTAATTCACTTTTACGATGCTATAAATTCACATTTTCAGGTTTTCGAGGGCGCTGATTCTAATGGAATACATTTCTAATATGCTAGATCATTGCTACTTGTGTTTTTCGGCGTAATTTTTCAAATTTTGGTGCTAGCACCAAATTTCGTACCCATCACCAAAAAGTACAAGTTTGCGATGTCCAGTGCAGTTTTTATTGATTCCATCGGATTCAGGACCCTCATAAACCCGTATAACGCAAGAAACAAGGTGATACTATCTACTTATCAATTTGCATATTTTCCAAAATTTGGTGCTGGCACAACAATTTTCACCCACCGGCGAAAAATACAAGTTTGAGAACTCTTCTGAAATTTTTACTGATTCCATTGAATTCAGAACCATCACAAACCCGTATAACGCAAGAAACAAGGTGACACAATCAATTGATATATTTGATGGTTTTCAAAATTTGGTGCTAGCACCACATTTTGCACCCACATCCGAAAAATACAAGGTTGAGATGTCTAGTTCGATAATTATATTTTCCATTGAATTCAGAACAGCCATAAACCTCTAAAACGCAAGAAATAAATTGTCACAAGCAATTTTATCTATTGAATGGATTTTCAAAATTTCGTGCTAGCACCAAAATTTGCACACAGCACCGAAAAATACAAGTTTGATACGCTTGGTGCAACTCGTATATATTTCATCGAATCCAGAAACCCAAAAAACCCCAATTTCGTAAAAAACAAGTTTCAAACGTTCAATTTACAAAATTGACTTATTTCAAAATTTGGTGCTGGCACCAAAATTTGGTACCCGCCGAAAAATACAAGTTTGAAATTTCTAAATCAATTGATATGAGTTCCATCAAATTTCTAACACCAAAAAACCGGTGTAAATCAAAATTAGAGATGTTACAATTCATATTTAATGAAATGTAATTTTCAAAAAACGTCTCAAAAAAAGTGCCAAAAGTAGGGTTAAAAAATGGTGCTATAACTCGAAAAGTACCCAATATTTTTGAAAACGGTTTTCACTACTAGGAATACAATAGATTTTTAGGAAAAGTCATAAAATTTCAGATTCCCAACTGCGTTTGTTTCAGAATTATAATAAAAAAACCACGGGGGGGGGTCATATTGACCCCCCCCCCGGGTTTAATAGGGTTAACCTTGCAGATGACTTTTGCAGTTCGCATAAAGAGATTGGTGTTCTCATTGGGGCAGATTTGTACAACAATCTTGTTGATGCTGGAAATGTCCGCAAGGGGCATCTAAGTCATCAGCCTGTTGCTACAAAATCTGTCTTTGGTTGGTTGTTAACAGGACCAATAGAAGAATCCGAAAATATGTCGACAGAAAATACAGCCTTAGTTGCTAGCAATGATACCTGTGATTGTACAAGAGAATTAACAAAGATTCTCAAGACATTTTGCGAATTGGAATCAACTGGAGTTTCAACTCCTGATCATGTTCATAGCAATTTTTGTAAGGAAATCATGTTTGAAAATGGGCGATACTCAGTAAACTTGCCATGGAAAGACAATGTAGCGCCACTTCAAAATCACTACTCACTTTCACTTGGACGTCTCCAATCATTGGTTAAAAACGTTTCTTACGCAACCCCGCACTTTATCATCGTTACAGTGAGGTTCTGAGTGACTACTGTAAACGCGGTTTTATTGAAGAAGTTAATGACCCAAGTGAATCATGTGGCATCACTCATTATATCCCTCATCATTGTGTTATAAGGGAAGATCACAACACAACAAAGCTGCGAATAGTATTTGATGGTAGTGCCAGAGACTCAAAACAAGATTTATCACTCAATGACACATTGTTACTGGCCCTTCTCTGGTATCAAATATTGTTTCGATTATGATTCGCTTTCGCTTGTATCAGTATGTGCTGTTGGCAGATATTGAAAAAGTTTTTTTTATGGTTTCAGTCAACTCTGAACATCGTGATGCTTTAAGGTTTTTATGGATGCAGATGCAGACTGTCATACTGTCAGATACTGTCAAGGTTTATCGGTGGTGCAGAGTTCCATTTGGATTAAACCCATCCCCTTTCTTATTACATGGTACTGTTAGTCATCATTTATCTGAGGAAAACAAATCAACACATGTCAATGATGCTACTAGTACTGCAATCAATGTACTAGGCAATGATTTGTATGTTGACAACTTGCAAACAGGGGCAGACACAGTCAACGAAATATTATCATTGTATTATTATACAAAGACTATGCTCTTGAGAGTTGGATTTAATCTTAGGTCCTGGGAATCAAATTCTCTCCCAGCAAAACACATTATACATGAGTGTGAACAATCGATTGATAGCGTCCACAAGCCACCTCAAGTCCCAACAAATTCACTTTCCTCCCATTCGTTTACACTCAATCAAATGAACACTGACAATAGCTACATAAAGGTTTAGGCATTGAGTGGTCACCAATGCAAGATGATTTCAAATACTCATTTAGAAATATCCTTCAGTTAATTGACATACTCCCACCTACTAAACGTAGTATACTCAAGATAACTGGCCGCATCTTTGATCCAATGGGTATTTTTAGTCCCATTGTCACACAGTTAAAGGTGTTATTTCAAGAACTTATTGGATTCAACTGGGACAGTGTATTGTCACCAGATTTAAACAAAAGGTGTAAATCTTTAATTTATAACCTTGCATCATTAAATGATATTACCATTCCAAGGATTTACTTTCCAGATTCAAATGCATTTGTTTCTTATTTAGTAGAGTATGGAGAGTTACATGCATTCGGGGATGCATCTAAAAAGGCATATGCAGCGTGTATTTGCTTGTGTCTGCGGAAACCAAATCAAACCCCCCAATCTACACTAGTGGTTGCAAAGTCTCGAGTCGCACCTTTGAAGGAACAATCTTCATCGAAGTCTTCATCTAAGCCCCCATCAATGCCCCGTCTAGAACTATTGGCTGCAGTTTTGGCAGCTCGCTTGCTGAACACAGTTCTTGATTCTTTGCTACCACTCAAACTCACGCCTAAGTTTTTTGTTGGTCTGACTCTCAAAATGTAATTTGTTGGATTTGCAATACAACCAAGGAGTTCAAACCATTTATCGAAAATAAGGTCCGCGAAAACCGATCCTTAACTCAACCAAATATTTGGAATCATGTTCCTGGAACTAGTAATCCAGCAGATGTGGCAACTCGTCCAATTTCACACGAAAAATTTCGTGATTGTAGTATGTGGTGGTATGGCCCATCATGGATACTAAACCCAGCTTCTGAATGGCCTTCCACTAAAAAGATAGAAATACAAGAACAACATCTACTTCAAACAACATTAGTTGTTGTTGCAACAAACGACATTATAGAACCAACAAAACCATCAATTAATTCAGTGATAAATTCAGAGAAGTTCAACTCTTACATTAAACTACTTCGCTGTACATGCTATGTAGTTCGATTCATTAATAATTTGAAGTCAAAGGTTAAAGGTAATACTAAAGAAACATATGGCCCAATAACCAGATCTGAAATTCGATCATCCGAGAAACTTTGGATTCGAGAAACTCAATCTATGAATTTAAGACTGAATTAATCTACATGAAATCAAAAGAAGGGAAATGTCCATCTCTTCTAAATAGTCTAAAGTTATTCTTTGATAAAGATGATATTCTGCGGTATGAAACTCGTCTTCAAAATGCTCAATTGAAATATGATCAGATATTTCCTATTATTTTGCCAAAAAATTCACACCTTAGCTCATTATTAATCATCAGTGATGCTCACAATCAAGTTATTCATGGTGGTGTTCAAGATACTCTAATACAACTACGGACACGTTTCTGGATACCAAAGGGTAGACAACGTGTTAAGTCAATTTTGCATCGCTGCGTACCTTGTAGGAGGATACAAGGATACCCTTACAGACTACCTCAAGCTCCACCCCTGCTTCCATTTCGTGTTGATCAGTCCTATCCATTCGCCAATGTTGGAATTGACATGGCTGGTCCACTTTATGTAAAGTCAGAAGTGTCTACTGACAGTACGTTGAAGGTTTACATTTGCCTTTATACATGCCCCAGCACAAGAGCAATTCATCTGGATTTACTTAACGATCTCACAAGTGAAACATTCATAAATTCGTTGAGGCAATTCATAGCTCGAAGAGGAGTCCCAATTCGCATCTTGTCTGACAATGGTGCCATGTTTAAAAGAGCATTAAAGAAACTATAAACAAATCATGAAATCACCTGAAGTCATAACATATTGTTGCCAAAATAGAATAACTTGGCAATTTAATGTGGCTTTAGCCCCATGGTGGGGAGGCCTGTGGGAAAGGCTTGTTCAGTCAACCAAGAAATGTATCCGCAAAGTCATTGGACGTGCCGTGCCATATTGTCATCTGATGCTCTGAGAACAATCCTCGTAGAAGTCGACGGAGTTCTCAATTCAAGACCACTTACCTATGTCGACACTGAAGATAACGTTGACATATTAACTCCAAATCATCTTCTTTGTGGCCGTCGCCTAGGTTCATTACCTGATGAGACTGAAGTATCTGAACAATTGAGTGCAACTCAAAACAGTCTTAGACAATTTTACAAACTACGGAAGAGTTTGATAGATCAATTTTGGAAATCTTGGTTAGATGACTATCTTTGTTTCATGAAAAGTCAACATTGGACTAACATTAAAGACCACAAATCCAATATCAAGAATTGAGATATTGTGATTATACATCAAGCTCATAAACCTCGTGCTTTCTGGAAGTTTGGTCGGCAAAACTTATAGCAAAACTTATCCATGGCCGAGATGAGCGTGTCCGTGCAGCTGATGTCACAGTAGGTCGAAAACCATATTATACAGCACCAATAAGTTTACTATATCCACTTGAAGTTCAATCATAAAATACAGGTGGATTAGTACTAAAAATGTTGAACTCAGAACCAAATGCATTACCTACTTAGACATGTTTGTTATTAATATTGATTGATATATTTAATAGTTTATCCACGAAGCTAAGGAAAATCAACTACTTTCGCTAAGAAAGATTTTCCTTAGCTGAGATGGTGTATTCATAGTGGGCTATTTTACTTGTGTGAGGCAGATTTGGTGTTTTTTTATTCCGGAAAAAACTAGCCTTTAAAAGTACCCTGAAATTTTGCATGTATGTACTACTCGTCGAGGCGCATCGTGTGGGATGGTGGGGGGAAAAATCTGGTTTCCATGGCAACGGACTTAGAAAAAAGTCTATGTATTTCAAGTCAATATTTATAACTATATTTTAGGAAAACTATAATAGATATATTGATAATAACAATGTGTTGGCAAGCTGTATTTTTCGAGGTGTTTGTTATTATACATTTATTATAGGAAGGGATCTAGGGGTCTTTACCTCGAATGATAAGTTTATTTTACCGAAAATAACTTATCTTTTATTGGCGCAATTGTAGGAATAATCCCATCACATGCGTACTTTTTAACCGGGTAGTGTACAAATTTAAGAATCGCGTAATTTTTCTTGAAATTAATATCTCATATCTCTCCAAACCACGTACGCGTTTCGACCTTACTGGGTCTCATCAGCGTGGTGTCGGATTCGAACCTGGGACCTCGAGGTGGAAGCCGATAAAATTTTACGAAACTGGGAATGTGTTAGCTGGACCATTAGTTGGAACTTTTAGTGAAACTGAAAACATTCCAGAAATATCTTGTTACCATGGTACCTGCGGTTTATTAAAGTCTATATCATTCAAGTCTAAATTCAATACTCTATTTGTAGCAAAATAATGTAATAAATATAAATCTCATCTGAGTAAATCGCAACTCATCTGTAATCAATCATATACAATCCATTCGAGGTTAATTACACAATCCAATTACCATAGCAACAAGACTAAACAGATGTTAAAATTTCTAAAATGATAATTTTAAACACAAGTTAATAGAATTGTGACTTGGGACCAAGACCTACCCCCACTATATGACTTATTCTGCATCCGAATTACATTGTTCTATTTTTCAGTTTCCATGACAACCACTGCAAACAGATGCATTTTGATAGAAAATCGGTAATTTGGGCATAAACTACAATAATTTCTGAAACTCAGTATATGTATTATCTGAACAACAATCTGGACTGAATCTTTTTTCAAAGGTAAAACCAACAGTTCCAGAGAATTCTAGTTTCCATGGGAATATAAGTTATTTATTGGCAAATGCTACCAAACTAGGCTAAGCAACAAACCAAATTGTGGCCCTTTATTTAATTTTCCTTAGCTTCGTGGTTGCATTTCCTTTAGGAAATGTCTTTCTAGTTACAGTATAATTATAGAATACCATTACATAGTGGAATATAATTATTTTTTGCATATCAAACTCATGTATGAATATTACATATTCATGGTGGGGAGATGTTGGAGATTTATATTAGCTTTTATAAATATTCTTCCCATACTTTTTCGAAACATTATGTTGTCATGATTATTAGTTGGCAATTTACCATTATACATAGGCTTACTTTAATGTATTATAATTGTCACATTGTTACATTAATTAACAGCTGATTTATCTATTGAGGTTTACTCTTTACCATTTACTCTTTTGATATTCATTGTTGTTGTTTTTTGTTGTCGTAAAACTTTCAATAATATATTGCCAATATGTATACTTATACTGTAGGAATAGCTCTGTTTATATATTACATATACTATAAGATTATTGTTATTATATTCCACATCTTATACTAAAAACTCTTTATCAATCCTTCGGGAACCCCAACACATGATACCAAAGAGTCAATATAATATCCCTTTGAAGTGAAATGGAATTGTTGGAAGAGTATATTGCACGATATAATGAACAATAAAGGCGCAATCCCGCTCCCTTGAGGGACCCCACTGATGACAGACACAGAATGGGAACAGAGCCCCATTAACTACAGCTGGTTGCAATCGGTTGGTAAGGAAAGCAGTCTGTCAACCAAGCCAGCAGCTGGCCATAGAGTCCAGTTGCACACGGTTGGTAAGGAAAGCAGTCAGTCAACCAAGCCAGCAGCTGGCCATAGAGTCCAGTTGCACACGGTTGGTAAGGAAAGCAGTCAGTCAACCATGCAAGCAGCTGGCCACAGAGTCCAGTTGCACTCGGTTGGTAAGGAAAGCAGTCAGTCCACCAAGCCAGCAGCTGGCCATAGAGTCCAGTTGCACTGGGTTGGTAAGGAAAGCAGTCAGTCAACCAAGCCAGCAGCTGGCCACAGAGTCCATGTAAAAGCTTTTGCGGAATTGCCCGGTTATTTTTCCTTATTTTTCCCGTAAAATACTCTGTAGTTGGTTTAGTAGGCGTAAGAGGCCGTATTATTGCTGTATCGGTGTTTTTTAGAGGACCTAAGAGCTATTTCTTCCGTATGTGTACTTTGGGGGACATGGTTGGTGATTCTATGGCAATTCTATGACGCAAAATAGCTAGATCCTCTTGAAACAGTAGTTACTATGACGACGGTTAACAGCTGAGCTGTATACGTGTCGATTTTCTTTGTTCTACGGTGCCTCTCAGTTCAGTCAACCAATCAGAGCGTTTTTACTGTTCTTGTACAGAAATTTCCTAGAAATCACGCAATGCTTTATGGGCAGTGTTATCATTCAGTCCTGAGCCAAGAAAGAAAGGCTTTTGGAATATTTGTGCTTTTCTGCTTTTAGCCTAACACTAGTAGGCTTATTTATAAGGACATATATCCGTTATCTGACATCACACTGGGTAACTCAATGGTTAACAACTTACTCAATGCTTGGCTGGTCTTGTCGTGCATACTTTTATAACGTTATACTGCTATTTACTGTCGGTTATTCATTATATGGTTGATGAAATATTATATTTGGAATAACGAGAAATAACCCCGAAAACCCAATATTCTTGATATACCGAAGGTAAGAGAGACAGGTTACATATAACGATTGTGACTTATGTTAAAGTGGTTTGAAGTGAATCTAATGTTATCTAATAGACCCTACATGAGTCGGTCTGTGTTCCTTTTATATGTGACTAAAATCAGTGAAGATCGGCAGATCAGTGTGCAGTATTGTGCAGCATTGTGTATGAGTGAGACTGATAACGAAGCATTTCCTAAAGAATGCGCCATATATGTGAATTGTAACTAAGCCATATCGTTGCATGTAGTTTAAGTCATAGCTCTGTTTATATAGATAGAGCGCCACGTCCAAAAGGAACTGTTAATATTCCCCGAAGGTGAATAATATTGTCAGAGATTATATAATACTGTCAGTCGAATAATACATTAGGCTTACATAGCAATAAGATTAAGCCGTCGAAGTCAATCTCCCGGGTATATCCAGCGGGTGAATGATCGCGCACAGATTGGTTTCAACTAGTGTAGTGAATCAAATACTTGTCAGAGGCTAAAAGCGATTTATTATCTAGAAGACATCCTAATTTGGCGGGTTAAACTGCCAAAGGTCTGAAAGCGCGAACAATAACGGATATTGCTTCTGGATTGCGGTGTAAGCAATCTAGTCGAAAGTACCGGTCAACCGGTAACCAGTAGGCCTGACTGCCTGATCATCCGAACCGGTACTTACAGTACAGGTATAGCAGTATTATTCGATTTTGATTATTATAGACCAGTAGGCCTTAATAATTAATCAGGGAGGGCCCGCCCTGGTTTTTTATTGAGATTTTACTTATTTCTGTCAGTTTTATTTATTTGTAGGCCAGTATTGAGCAGAAGGCGTGTAAGCCTGCTCAGATTGTACAGATAATTTGTAGGCTTGACTGTTGGCTAACTGTTGATTAGGTCTGAACGGATTGCAGTGCATGTAGAGTGTATGTCCGATAAAGAACGGTTAGGAAGTAGGGGCAGCCATAGCTGTAAGGTAAACCCCCATCTAAAGAATAAGTCGTACTACTGGGTTAGAACGCATACTACTTAACCATTTCGGAGTCTGCGTGTCCTGTGGTTTATTTAGGCCTGATAGGAGTCCGCCAGCGTTTGGTCTGTACTTTGTTTGTAGTCTGTACGGGTAGCGTATAATTTTATTTAGATAATTTGTAGGCTGGATAGTTGTCTGGCTGTTGTTGGGTTTGAGGAAATTTCGGTGTGTGTAGAGCATCTGTCCGATAAAGTGCTAAGTTAGGAAAGTAGGGGCTTCAAGTGCTGTGAGGTAAACCCCCTGTGAAAGAATAAGTCGTACTACTGGGTTAGAACGCATACTAACTAATCATTTTGGAGTCTGCATATACCGTAGTTTGTTTAGGCTTGATAGTAGTCTGTCAGTATTTGGTCTGCATTTTGTTTGAATAGTCTGTACGCGTAGCGTAATATTTATTATTCAGAGTTTATGCGATTATTCGCAACATTCATATCCCCAAGTTTATTCCTACAGTAATTGTGTTTGTTATACATACCGTTATAGTTAAACTAACCCCGGTACTACATCAGGGCTGCTCGGCGTAGGTAAAGACTGGAGATTTTGTGCTTTGGTCACTCCGGCAGATACCGTGGTTCTTTTAGCTGTTCAAGTATTTTTAACTACTAATTATTTGTTGTACAAGTACTTGTACCTAATTTAGGGTTTAGTGTACAGTGCTTTCCGAAAGCAATTAGTGTGTAGGCAGTGTATTTGTGTTGTAAAGTGGTTAATAGGCACGTTGGTTCTGGTAGACCGCGGTAATTAACTTCTAGGTAGGGACACTCCGTGATACATAACGTAGTACCTATAGCGATACGGTTATAGGTCGTCAGGCGGTGGTATTTTCCTATCTGGACAATGCAGTATATTTACTACTACTTATTATTTTCAAATACCGTAGTAACCTGTCCGTTGTAATAACCAGATATTCTAACCCTTTGTTAGGCTGGTTAGTAGACTTCTTGTAAAATTACCCTAAAAATTTGTATTTGTGTATTTGTAATCAAATTTTTGTGTTTATTTAGAGATTGTAATCTCAACCCGAATTGTACGTAATTTGTAGTATTAAGTAACTTAGGTAAATTAGAATTATTTGTTTTAGTGTCTAACAAGTAGCACTCCACTGAGAGCGCACAGCTTATGTGTAGTTTTGTGTAGTTATGTGTAGTTACAATAGGCTTATTATTTTTATTTTATAAATATAAGCTGAAATCATACCGGTATTCTGTAATTAATTCTAGTCTGTAATTATACTTATATATATACACTATAAGTATAAACTGCATACCGGTATTCACGATAGGCCTATTATATATTTATATATATTTGTGCTAAAATTATATACCGGTTTCTGTGAAAAACCTAGTCTGTAATAATACTTATATGCATACCGGTATACTAATATATTATATATCACGCTACACTGAGTAGCAGTATCGGTAATTAATTACTAGGCTAGCAGTTAACACTGAATTACTAGACTTGCTTAGACTGTAATATAGCAGTAGACATTCAACTGTGTAAACAAACATGTCTGATACTAAGCAGAACCTGTCAGACAGTTTATTAGATGTAACTATCTGCGACACAGATAGAGGTGTGGAACCGTCTAGATCTAAGTTCAGTTCGCCTCCTACTGTAAGGAAAGTCATCCCTCCTGTAGTAATATCAGACCCTAAGGCTAATCCAACACCGTAGGTCTATCATAGGCACTCGAGCTCAGGTCAAGCGGGACCAAGAAGCAGCGGAACAACAACAACCCGTGAGCCAATAACTTATTTCTCAACGGCCCGACAGCTCCAGTAGTGAGGATACTGTAGAGCTGACACCCGAGCGCGGAGCAAAGATGATGGATGCGGTTTATTCGGATCCCCTTCTCATCCTTCCTGCAGCCGTACTCACTAGGTTATTGATTGCGGTGGAAGAACACCAGATCGATTGGGCGAGAAGTAAGCGATCGACTAAAGATAGTTATGCGGGATACACAAGGGAAGAACTGAAGTCTATTGTCGAGTCGCAATGGAACTTCCCCGGACCCGGACTCCCGTTTGATTTATCAGAAGCTGCCTGGGAAGATATACACAGGATAGGAGTAACCAAGGAAACCATCGATCCAGCTGTGTGGAAGAGGTCCGCAGCCGGATACGTACAGGGATTCTTGAGCTCCATGGAGCGATTAGAAAAACAACTGTTTCAACAACCCCAAGGACCTCAAGAGCAGGGACAGCTGCTTTATCAAGTTAGAGAAAGAATTCTACGAATCAGGCTAATCTTATCGGCTTTGAGGAGGCTTCTAAAAGAAGACAAGACACGTCGTTGCAAGTTGCCGTAAAGACTTGGTTTCAATGGGTGAGCCTCCAGGTGCAAGGAACGACTCAGTGGAAAGCTCAGCTGGAGGAGCGCTCAACCCATGGAGAATCAACAGACGCTACTTTTTCCCAAGTGGAAAGTGAAGCGACGGCAGAGAAACCGCATAAGAGGGATGCCATTGACATCTATCTGTCAGACTATCAGCGTTTCGTAGGTGATGAAGAGTTGAGGAGAAGGTTGGACGGACTTAGCCCTAATAGTGAAGGAGCCCAGCATGTGTTGGATGCAATCGATGTGGATAGGTTAGCTGCGAACCAAGCTAAATTCAATGAAAGCATCCGCATCGCTAAGGTTCAAGAAGAACAAGTAAGGAAAAAACGTATAGAAGACAGAAAGATAGCAGCAGTGGCAGAGGCAGAAAGAAAAGCAACCTTGGCAGAAGCAGCGGCAGAGGCAAAAGCGGCAGCAGCAGAAGCAGCGGCAGAGGCAAAAGCGGCAGTGGTGGCGGAAGCAGAACGGAGAGCGGCTGAAGAGATCGCCCAACTGGAGTTGGAAAATCTTCAAGAGAAGCAAGACGACTTCAGTAAACAGTTAACAGCTAGTAATATGCAGATGATGAATCGATCTACTCCCAAAAGACAGGGTTATACATCATCTGAGGAAGGCGATACCACCGATACTGAAGGCAAAGGAAATCGATCTTGCCTGAGCAGACGTAAAAGAACATCCCACCGTCAAAAATTGCCTGATTTGCCTCCAGCTGTTAGAAGGCAACTAAATAACACCAACTTAGGTAGTACAGAACCCACAGACCAAATAATTACAATAGAGAGACTCCCTACTATAGTAGATGAGCCCGAAATAGTTAGGTCTGTTCCCGAAGCCACCCTTTCGGTCGTAGAGACACCTGTACTCCCTGAAACTACCTCTCAATTCCCTTTGCACAGCACTAAGCTACCTGTGCCCAGCAGAACAGCCCATGAGACAGCTCATGCCCTGGACTCCGAGCGAAATATTCATGATTTGTTGCCCGTTGTCCCTCGTCCGCCCGCTACAACGTTGGCGAATCCTGCTTCGGCGGTTGAATGGGTGGATGAGAGACGACGGGGGATGGATCTCCTGCTCGGACAGATGCAGGAGACCGTTCAGCAATTCAAGGGCACGGTAAGGGAAAGTAGGCTAGAGTTGCAAGAAGTGCAGCAAAGTATCGCGTTAGAACGCGATAAATTAGTAAATACACAAAAGGGTATACCACCACCCCCTGTAACAAAGTGTCAACCTGTTAGGTCTGAAGTATCTCCTGCGCAAGGTGTGGAGCCTACATGCATCTATACTGCTAGCGAAGTAGAAACTCCTATAGTGAACCCTATTAAGGGTAATTATAGACCTGTTGATAATGATATTCCCTATAGACCGGATCATAATCCGAGAAATTTATATACCGATAACTCGATATTAAATAACACGATGGCCCAAGAAAGTTTTACGCGTCAAATGGCTAGAACCGAAGCCCGACAAGCGGTAAAGGTGGGAGAGATCGTCAAGTTCAATGGAGATGAGATGAAATGGTTACCTTTTAATGAATATTACAAAGATAACATACAGAACTCTGTACTATCTAATGGAGAGAAACTTAGATTCATCATCGAGTGCTTGGAAGGATCTCCCAAGTTAATGGCGTTAAAGTTTATTGGACATCCAGACGGATTAAGACAAGTTTGGGATACACTAAACATCAGGTATGGTAATAGGAATAACATAGCTAGGTATTTGTATGCAAAATTAATGGCGCCCCGAAAGTTTCTTAGCAGCGGGATTATAGAGTTTTCCGATGAGATTCAGGAGATCTGTAGACAATTAGATTGGCTAGGTAAGTCTCATGAATACCAGAATTCTATGGTTGTAGGAGCCTTAGCATCTACTTTGCCCAAGGGTGGAGTAGGTACACGCTGGGACAAGAAAGTGTTATATATGATGGAACAACAACGACGAGACCCTACCATGACTGATGTCATGGCTACTCATCCCTACTGACTCATGTCATTCTTAGATAGAGAAGTGAAATTACAGCTCCTAAGGCAGTCCAGAGAGAAGACACTGGAAAACAAGGTAAGTGAGAAACCCGTTTCTAGGAGAAGGGTAACACCAGTGTGTTATACAGACGACGGCGAAAGCCAGACTTCTCAAGGAGAGGATAGCGGGAAAGACACTGAAAGATCTTATTATGTCAATAAAACGCCTAAAGACCAGGTAAGTAAATTTAAGTCTCGAACCAATGACAGGAGAGAACAGGTAAGAAAAACTCCTCCTACGTCTCCCAAAAGAATTCAGGTGAGAAAGCCCGAGGAAAGAACGAACGTGCACCACACAGCACATGTTAAAGTAAGTAACATCAAGCCCAAATGTGTGCTGTGCGATGGGCCCCACCGTTTAAGTGCGTGTGATGAATTCCTGAGGAAATCACTAAAGGACAGACGTGAAGTCATGTGGGATAAGCGGTTGTGTTATAATTGCCTCAGACGAGGACACCAACGACGAACCTGTTACTCCGACGCAAGGTGTGCAAAGTGCGGTGCGAAACATCATATCTTGTTGCACACTGAATTCGAGCGAAATAGTCCGAGTCAGGTGAGTGATTCCGAACTACATGTCCAATTCAGTGATGTGAACGACACTGATCAATCTGAGATGGAAGGATTCTATACGGACGAGTTCTCCGACGAAAACGAATCCTGTTACTTAATAAACACCACCGCAGTATATCGAGCACTCATGTATGAGAAAGACACAGACAACGACCTCACCCTAACTACTTCAGATCAACAACAATCTTGGAAAGCGCCAACTTCAAATGTAGGAATCCGAGAGTTTCCTGTAGTCCAGTTACGGGTCCACGGACCTCAGAAGAGCTATATAGTGAACGCCCTCCTGGACTCCGGCAGCACAGGAACATTCATCGATAAAGAACTAGCCGAAGACATCTTTGCTGGACAACCCAAGTTCCGAACCAAGCTAAACATGTCAGGGATCATGCAGGTTTGGAAATCTGCTGTGGCTGCCGACTATTATATAGGTGAGTTGTCCACTCCACAGGATAAACTAGGAGAACACAGTATAAGGTCAGTCAAAATGGTGGCAATAAAGAACTTCGCTACCACCCAAGTGGAACCTTATAATTGGGACGAAGATGATCATGCCCAACAACTTAACATTCCTAGATTCGACACCGATTATCCTGGAGTACAAATATTAATCGGTCAAAACGCGCATGAGGCGCTGGAGACATTGGAGAAACGACCTGCTCAACCGCAACCACTTCAGACCTATGCGGTAAGAACTAGAGTAGGTTGGTACCTTACTGGACCTTCCCGAAGAACGCTCAGAGAAAGACTGCTTCAAGATCGCGTCTGCCAGGTGAGTGAATGGGAAGATGATACTAGTGAGGGAGACGACCCAACTGAGGGAACACCATACTCCTCAGATAATGATGATATTAGCTCCAATGTAGATCAATGGAGATATTGCCCCAAGAAGTTTAATCCAACTGACATCGCTTCCAGAGGAGCAACTCCTCAAGAACTGACAGATACTACAGACCGGTTAGGTGAACCCGACTTCCTGAGTAAGGAGGATGAATGGCCTCCCCATCTTACTCCGACTGAGATTAGACCAGCCAAGGGAGCGGAGAAAGTCAAACCTAAAACCCGGACGGGTGGATCGGAGTTATTTGAACCCGGGATAGATCTGTCGGTATTACATATTGCCAGGGACGACGCCGTGGATCTGGAGCTCCCCACCGCGAGTGGATCCTTCATGAAGATCAGAGAGAGCGATTGGAGCTCTGGAACATCAGATGTCTCGCAGGGACTCTCACCTCTCCTGCAGGGAGCGACGGACCACTATAGCTCCTGGAATCGGCTTTGTAAGGCCGTCGTGTACCTAGAGCGATGTTTCTATCGTCACTATTCCAGGACGAAGAGGAAACCTGGAATTGTATTCGGGATGCAGCGACTAAATCACCCAGTCGGTCGTTTGTGTTTACCGGAAGGGAATGGAGGACTCTCCGGAAACTGTGGAAGGCAAGATTCTCTTCCCACGACCACCTCCCTAATCCTTCAAACATCTAGGGACTCCATAACGTAACAACATATGGAGTGGGTGTGTGACTCTATTATTTTGTATTTGTTTTATTTTTATATTTATGTATGTATTATTATGTAATTTTATTTTAATCGTTTTATTTAATTTTATTTAGTAGTATGGTATTTTAGAGATTATTTAGTAGATTAGTGCAATATATATTCGCGTTTATTATTTAATTACGTATATTATATATTTAGTGCGACGGCGAGAAATAATTCTTTTTCTCTTTCCTTACTGCCCATATCATATTATAAATACGTGACTACAGTAAGATGAAATATCCGTACTTATTAAAGTACAATAAAGCCACTACTATATTTAAGTATTATTGGTAGGCAGAGTATTAGGAATGCAAAGTTCAGATCCTCGTGTCTCGGCTAAACCAAGCTCTGGGTAGACCTTGGAAACGACTTGCCTCTTCACACTGACATTGCTTCGTGCGATATTGCTCTCATACCGTATATTAAATAATACATATAGTAGCGTGATGTCCCTCTAACAGTAGCGTGAAACGCAAATAAATCTGTTAAACCTTTTGACCATCTGTAATTCTAGTCGATTAAGATATCGCGGCACCCACCGATATACTTGAAAGACAAATTCTAGAATCAGTGGTTAACGTCCCCAGACAAGTTCTGGAATAAATCGGTGCCCATCTCAAATATTAATTATTTAATATTTGCAAATCTAATAAATCAAAATCTGTAAAATTCAGATCCTTCAACAATTCTAGTCAATTAAGACATCGTAGCATTTACCGATATTCTTAAAAAGACAATTTTCATAGAATTAAGGATCTTGTGTCCCCAGACATGTTCTAGAATCAAAACATGTCAATTTAATTATCAAATAATAAAATTTCAGGGAATAAATTTAAATTCATGCCTTTTAATGAATTTAATAAATTGCCATTTTTACGCAATTTATAACATTCCCAAAATTCCATTAATTAATAGATCAAGGGAGCAGAGATTTATCTTCTTATGCGTATGAGTGTGCGAAAGTCTCCCAAACATAGTCAATAGCCGATAAAATTCATAAAACCATGTATAAAACAGGACATTGACCATTAAAGAATTACTATTAAATAACATCCCAGATCTGTATGCATTGGAATTACCCTAATTCTACCGCTAGCTTTGCATAATGTCACCATAGCAACAACCACGCTAGAATTAGAATTGAGTTAAAAGAACAATAGAAGGCTTGTCCCATTGGGTGGCATAGGGGATAAATAGCGCACTGCTAGTATCCAAGGATACATGATAATAACGTGACATTCTGGAAGGCACTGACTAATGGACAAGTGACCCGAGTGTGTGTAATTTGTGACAAGTTGTGTGTGTGGTATTTGTGAGTTTATAGGCGAATGTTACTACTAAGGTGTGTTTACAGTAGCGAGTCGCAATTGTGAAAGTAACCCTAACTCTCCAGTAAGAACCTGAGGTGTATCTAAGCCTTTGGGACGGACAGTCGAGTGACTTGTGCCGGTTGTCGTTGTCGTTGTGCGGCTACGTCATTGGCGAAAGTACAGCGGCGACGACACATCGGCGCTGAGGATCTCGCACTGTCCGGGGGCTGATTGGGGTAGGCAGCGACGCTCGCTAGCCTAAATATAAACTCATTATAATATTAATAAACTCATATATAGCAGATATGACGGAGTTGATAGAAGATGGTCTTGGTATCAGGGAGCGATATACTCTACTTTCAAGCGTTTGTTGATAGCTTGATACGCGGTGATACTAGTCCAACTACTACGGAGGATGATGGTCGTTATATCGAACCTACGATTTCCTGGAAGTAACTTACGCGTGAATTGGACTATGGAAAATTCACCGCTCGCTATACGCATCGTAATGGTACGTATATGGACTTCTTGACTACTGGTCATCCTATTGATTTACACGACACCGACGATATAGACACCGAAAGGGAAATGGTTTTATTTAAATATCATACCCAGCGGAGTCGAAACGATAAATCGAGAATAGAACACGAGAACTCTATTCGAAACAGACTCGAGAGGGAAGACGTTGAAGAACCTGATAAACGTCGCGACTTCAACGACTATCTAGAATTCCTAAGAGAGACCTATCTCAATATTGCCAGTCAACAAAACCTCGAAACTCGATATCCTCAAGGTATACATCCAGACCCTATGATGGAACTCAAACGGCTCTATTTTACGATGATGTATCTTACCGCCGATCGACCGCTACCTGTCGTTCCAGATAGCTTCGAACAGATGGAGGAATATTGTAAAACTGGAGAGCGATCACCCGCGTTTCCCCTTCAAGACGTGCGTCTTTGGTATTATTACGATAAATGCCCTAGACCCAGCCAATAAACGGAAAGACATAAACATCCACGGAAACGTTGTGTTAAACACAGTTGTGCTCGTTATATTTACTGGAGTTTCGAGCGAAACTTGTTTGACGTATCACCTATGCTCACTCGGCTCGAACGATCCTGGAGTAAACCTACGATCAGAGTCCCGGAATACTCGGTCAAACCTCCTCATTCCTTAGTTGGACCTCAGACCTGCGATCCTGGTGGTGTCGCGGATCCTCGCGGACTGTATTCACTGTTCAAAGATCTAGTGCTACCCTAACAATTAATCGGTAACACTCCGACAGTGATTTCTAGCTAGCCGCCCATCTTACCTAGCCGGATTGTGACGCGGACACCTAATATCACTATCCAACCGTATGGTCGTCCCCGTTTAACGCGATACAACCCTTCATCAAGGTGAAGGAGAGCGTTGTACGAAACGAGTTAAACGCTATTCTATAAAGATCAAAAAAGAAACCTGCGTTTGTTCAGATAAACGTAAGTTATAACAGTAAGTCCAATCGATAAACGAATTGGCCTTATCTCAGTTCGATTGGGAAATCTCGAATCTCTAAGAAGATATCAAGCTTAGAAAACCCTATTCTCTGCGAGAGTTTTGGACGAACGTATCCCATGACAAGCGGAGGAAAATCAGCTCGAGGAGAAGCATATCGAAATGGATGAGACACCGACCGTAAACCCAAACCTTCTAATGCAATTGTATTGCACCCTTTACCCAGGAGTTATAGCCTTTCTAGTAAAGTGGCTCGCCCCAAAGAGAAAAGGACTCTTGCTGGCCTCGGGAAACTGCGTGAACGCCGTCCGCGCAAGAAAAACTAACTGTTTAGAGTATCTTTATGTTTTAGAAACTGTGATTTTTATATTTTATAGACTGAAAATCCCATTTTCTGGGAGCGGTGTAAAAGCTTTTGCGGAATTGCCCGGTTATTTTTCCTTATTTTTCCCGTAAAATACTCTGTAGTTGGTTTAGTAGGCGTAAGAGGCCGTATTATTGCTGTATCGGTGTTTTTTAGAGGACCTAAGAGCTATTTCTTCCGTATGTGTACTTTGGGGGACATGGTTGGTGATTCTATGGCAATTCTATGACGCAAAATAGCTAGATCCTCTTGAAACAGTAGTTACTATGACGACGGTTAACAGCTGAGCTGTATACGTGTCGATTTTCTTTGTTCTACGGTGCCTCTCAGTTCAGTCAACCAATCAGAGCGTTTTTACTGTTCTTGTACAGAAATTTCCTAGAAATCACGCAATGCTTTATGGGCAGTGTTATCATTCAGTCCTGAGCCAAGAAAGAACGGCTTTTGGAATATTTGTGCTTTTCTGCTTTTAGCCTAACACTAGTAGGCTTAATTATAAGGACATATATCCGTTATCTGACATCACACTGGGTAACTCAATGGTTAACATCTTACTCAATGCTTGGCTGGTCTTGTCGTGCATACTTTTATAACGTTATACTGCTATTTACTGTCGGTTATTCATTATATGGTTGATGAAATATTATATTTGGAATAACGAGAAATAACCCCGAAAACCCAATATTCTTGATATACCGAAGGTAAGAGAGACAGGTTACATATAACGATTGTGACTTATGTTAAAGTGGTTTGAAGTGAATCTAATGTTATCTGATAGACCCTACATGAGTCAGTCTGTGTTCCTTTTATATGTGACTAAAATCAGTGAAGATCGGCAGATCAGTGTGCAGTATTGTGCAGCATTGTGTATGAGTGAGACTGATAACGAAGCATTTCCTAAAGAATGCGCCATATATGTGAATTGTAACTAAGCCATATCGTTGCATGTAGTTTAAGTCATAGCTCTGTTTATATAGATAGAGCGCCACGTCCAAAAGGAACTGTTAATATTCCCCGAAGGTGAATAATATTGTCAGAGATTATATAATACTGTCAGTCGAATAATACATTAGGCTTACATAGCAATAAGATTAAGCCGTCGAAGTCAATCTCCCGGGTATATCCAGCGGGTGAATGATCGCGCACAGATTGGTTTCAACTAGTGTAGTGAATCAAATACTTGTCAGAGGCTAAAAGCGATTTATTATCTAGAAGACATCCTAACTTGGCGGGTTAAACTGCCAAAGGTCTGAAAGCGCGAACAGTCCAGTTGCACTCGGTTGGTAAGGAAAGCAGTCAGTCAACCAAGCCAGCAGCTGGCCACAGAGTCCAGTTGCACTGGGTTGGTAAGGAAAGCAGTCAGTCAACCAAGCCAGCAGCTGGCCACAGAGTCCAGTTGCACTCGGTTGGTAAGGAAAGCAGTCAGTCAACCAAGCTAGCAGCTGGCCACAGAGTCCAGTTGCACTGGGTTGGTAAGGAAAGCAGTCAGTCAACCAAGCCAGCAGCTGGCCACAGAGTCCAGCTGCTCTTGGTTGGTAAGGAAAGCAGTCAGTCAACCAAGCCAGCAGCTGGCCACAGAGTCCAGTTGCATTCGGTTGGTAAGGAAAGCAGTCAGTCAACCAAGCCAGCAGCTGGCCACAGAATCCAGTTGCACTCGGTTGGTAAGGAAAGCAGTCAGTCAACCAAGCCAGCAGCTGGCCACAGAGTCCAGTTGCACTCGGTTGGTAAGGAAAGCAGTCAGTCAACCAAGCCAGCAGCTGGCCACAGAGTCCAGTTGCACTCGATTGGTAAGGAAAGCAGTCAGTCAACCAAGCTAGCGGCTGGCCACAGAGTCCAGTTGCACTGGGTTGGTAAGGAAAGCAGTCAGTCAACCAAGCCAGCAGCTGGCCACAGAGTCCAGTTGCACACGGTTGGTAAGGAAAGCAGTCAGTCAACCAAGCCAGCAGCTGGCCACAGAGTCCAGTTGCACTCGGTTGATAAAGAAAGCAGTCAGTCAACCAAGCCAGCGGCTGGCCACAGAGTCCAGTTGCACTGGGTTGGTAAGGAAAGCAGTCAGTCAACCAAGCCAGCAGCTGGCCACAGAGTCCAGTTGCACTCGGTTGGTAAGGAAAGCAGTCAGTCAACCAAGCCAGCAGCTGGCCACAGAGTCCAGTTGCACACGGTTGGTAAGGAAAGCAGTCAGTCAACCAAGCCAGCAGCTGGCCACAGAGTCGAGCTGCACTCGGTTGGTAAGGAAAGCAGTCAGTCAACCAAGCCAGCAGCTGGCCACAGAGTCCAGTTGCACTGGGTTGGTAAGGAAAGCTGTCAGTCAACCAAGCCAGCAGCTGGCCACAGAGTCCAGTTGCACTCGGTTGGTAAGGAAAGCAGTCAGTCAACCAAGCCAGCAGCTGGCCACAGAGTCCAGTTGCACTCGGTTGGTAAGGAAAGCAGTCAGTCAACCAAGCCAGCAGCTGGCCACAGAGTCCAGTTGCACTCGATTGGTAAGGAAAGCAGTCAGTCAACCAAGCCAGCGGCTGGCCACAGAGTCCAGCTGCACTTGGTTGGTAAGGAAAGCAGTCAGTCAACCAAGCCAGCAGCTGGCCACAGAGTCCAGTTGCAATGGGTTGGTAAGGAAAGCAGTCAGTCAACCAAGCTAGCAGCTGGCCACAGAGTCCAGTTGCACTGGGTTGGTAAGGAAAGCAGTCAGTCAACCAAGCCAGCAGCTGGCCACAGAGTCCAGTTGCATTCGGTTGGTAAGGAAAGCAGTCAGTCAACCAAGCCAGCAGCTGGCCACAGAGTCCAGCTGCTCTTGGTTGGTAAGGAAAGCAGTCAGTCAACCAAGCCAGCAGCTGGCCACAGAGTCCAGTTGCATTCGGTTGGTAAGGAACGCAGTCAGTCAACCAAGCCAGCAGCTGGCCACAGAATCCAGTTGCACTCGGTTGGTAAGGAAAGCAGTCAGTCAACCAAGCCAGCAGCTGGCCACAGAGTCCAGTTGCACTCGGTTGGTAAGGAAAGCAGTCAGTCAACCAAGCCAGCAGCTGGCCACAGAGTCCAGTTGCACTGGGTTGGTAAGGAAAACAGTCAGTCAACCAAGCCAGCAGCTGGCCACAGAGTCCAGTTGCATTCGGTTGGTAAGGAAAGCAGTCAGTCAACCAAGCCAGCGGCTGGCCACAGAGTCCAGTTGCACTGGGTTGGTAAGGGAAGCATTCAGTCAACCAAGCCAGCAGCTGGCCACCGAGTCCAGTTGCACTCGGTTGGTAAGGAAAGCAGTCAGTCAACCAAGCCAGCGGCTGGCCACAGAGTACAGTTGCACTCGATTGGTAAGGAAAGCAGTCAGTCAACCAAGCCAGCGGCTGGCCACAGAGTCCAGTTGCACTGGGTTGGTAAGGAAAGCAGTCAGTCAACCAAGCCAGCAGCTGGCCACAGAGTCTAGTTGCACTGGGTTGGTAAGGAAAGCAGTCAGTCAACCAAGCCAGCAGCTGGCCACAGAGTCCAGTTGCACTGGGTTGGTAAGGAAAGCAGTCAGTCAACCAAGCCAGCAGCTGGCCACAGAGTCCAGTTGCATTCGGTTGGTAAGGAAAGCAGTCAGTCAACCAAGCCAGCGGCTGGCCACAGAGTCCAGTTGCACTGGGTTGGTAAGGAAAGCAGTCAGTCAACCAAGCCAGCAGCTGGCCACAGAGTCCAGTTGCACACGGTTGGTAAGGAAAGCAGTCAGTCAACCAAGCCAGCAGCTGGCCACAGAGTCCAGTTGCATTCGGTTGGTAAGGAAAGCAGTCAGTCAACCAAGCCAGCGGCTGGCCACAGAGTCCAGTTGCACTGGGTTGGTAATGAAAGCAGTCAGTCAACCAAGCCAGCAGCTGGCCACAGAGTCCAATTGCACTCGATTGGTAAGGAAAGCAGTCAGTCAACCAAGCCAGCAGCTGGCCACAGAGTCCAGTTGCACTCGATTGGTAAGGAAAGCAGTCAGTCAACCAAGCCAGCGGCTGGCCACAGAGTCCAGTTGCACTGGGTTGTTAAGGAAAGCAGTCAGTCAACCAAGCCAGCAGCTGGCCACAGAGTCCAGTTGCACACGGTTGGTAAGGAAAGCAGTCAGTCAACCAAGCCAGCAGCTGGCCACAGAGTCCAGTTGCACTCGGTTGGTAAGGAAAGCAGTCAGTCAACCAAGCCAGCGGCTGGCCACAGAGTCCAGTTGCACTGGGTTGGTAAGGAAAGCAGTCAGTCAACCAAGCCAGCAGCTGGCCACAGAGTCCAATTGCACTCGGTTGGTAAGGAAAGCAGTCAGTCAACCAAGCCAGCAGCTGGCCACAGAGTCCAGTTGCACACGGTTGGTAAGGAAAGCAGTCAGTCAACCAAGCCAGCAGCTGGCCACAGAGTCGAGCTGCACTCGGTTGGTAAGGAAAGCAGTAAGTCAACCAAGCCAGCAGCTGGCCACAGAGTCCAGTTGCACTGGGTTGGTAAGGAAAGCAGTCAGTCAACCAAGCCAGCAGCTGGCCACAGAGTCCAGTTGCACTCGGTTGGTAAGGAAAGCAGTCAGTCAACCAAGCCAGCAGCTGGCCACAGAGTCCAGTTGCACTCTGTTGGTAAGGAAATCAGTCAGTCAACCAAGCCAGCAGCTGGCCACAGAGTCCAGTTGCACTCGATTGGTAAGGAAAGCAGTCAGTCAACCAAGCCAGCGGCTGGCCACAGAGTCCAGCTGCACTTGGTTGGTAAGGAAAGCAGTCAGTCAACCAAGCCAGCAGCTGGCTACAGAGTCCAGTTGCACTGGGTTGGTAAGGAAAGCAGTCAGTCAACCAAGCCAGCAGCTGGCCACAGAGTCCAGTTGCATTCGGTTGGTAAGGAAAGCAGTCAGTCAACCAAGCCAGCGGCTGGCCACAGAGTCCAGTTGCACTGGGTTGGTAAGGAAAGCAGTCAGTCAACCAAGCCAGCAGCTGGCCACAGAGTCCAGTTGCACTCGGTTGGTAAGGAAAGTAGTCAGTCAAACAAGCCAACGGCTGGCCACAGAGTCCAGTTGCACTCGATTGGTAAGGAAAGCAGTCAGTCAACCAAGCCAGCGGCTGGCCACAGAGTCCAGTTGCACTGGGTTGGTAAGGAAAGCAGTCAGTCAACCAAGCCAGCAGCTGGCCACAGAGTCCAGTTGCACTGGGTTGGTAAGGAAAGCAGTCAGTCAACCAAGCCAGCAGCTGGCCACAGAGTCCAGTTGCACTGGGTTGGTAAGGAAAGTAGTCAGTCAACCAAGCCAGCAGCTGGCCACAGAGTCCAGTTGCATTCGGTTGGTAAGGAAAGCAGTCAGTCAACCAAGCCAGCGGCTGGCCACAGAGTCCAGTTGCACTGGGTTGGTAAGGAAAGCAGTCAGTCAACCAAGCCAGCAGCTGGCCACAGAGTCCAGTTGCACTGGGTTGGTAAGGAAAGCAGTCAGTCAACCAAGCCAGCAGCTGGCCACAGAGTCCAGTTGCATTCGGTTGGTAAGGAAAGCAGTCAGTCAACGAAGCCAGCGGCTGGCCACAGAGTCCAGTTGCACTGGGTTGGTAAGGAAAGCAGTCAGTCAACCAAGCCAGCAGCTGGCCACAGAGTCCAGTTGCACACGGTTGGTAAGGAAAGCAGTCAGTCAACCAAGCCAGCAGCTGGCCACAGAGTCCAGTTGCATTCGGTTGGTAAGGAAAGCAGTCAGTCAACCAAGCCAGCGGCTGGCCACAGAGTCCAGTTGTACTGGGTTGGTAAGGAAAGCAGTCAGTCAACCAAGCCAGCAGCTGGCCACAGAGTCCAGTTGCACTCGATTGGTAAGGAAAGCAGTCGGTCAACCAAGCCAGCGGCTGGCCACAGAGTCCAGTTGCACTGGGTTGGTAAGGAAAGCAGTCAGTCAACCAAGCCAGCAGCTGGCCACAGAGTCCAGTTGCACATGGTTGGTAAGGAAAGCAGTCAGTCAACCAAGCCAGCAGCTGGCCACAGAGTCCAGTTGCACTCGGTTGGTAAGGAAAGCAGTCAGTCAACCAAGCCAGCGGCTGGCCACAGAGTCCAGTTGCACTGGGTTGGTAAGGAAAGCAGTCAGTCAACCAAGCCATCAGCTGGCCACAGAGACCAGCTGCACTCGGTTGGTAAGGAAAGCAGTCAGTCAACCAAGCCAGCGGCTGGCCACAGAGTCCAGCTGCACTTGGTTGGTAAGGAAAGCAGTCAGTCAACCAAGCCAGCAGCTGGCCACAGAGTCCAGTTGCACTCGGTTGGTAAGGAAAGCAGTCAGTCAACCAAGCCAGCGGCTGGCCACAGAGTCCAGCTGCACTTGGTTGGTAAGGAAAGCAGTCAGTCAACCAAGCCAGCAGCTGGCCACAGAGTCCAGTTGCACTCAGTTGGTAAGGAAAGCAGTCAGTCAACCAAGCCAGCAGCTGGCCACAGAGTCCAGTTGCATTCGGTTGGTAAGGAAAGCAGTCAGTCAACCAAGCCAGCGGCTGGCCACAGAGTCCAGTTGCACTGGGTTGGTAAGGAAAGCAGTCAGTCAACCAAGCCAGCAGCTGGCCACAGAGTCCAGTTGTACTCAGTTGGTAAGGAAAGCAGTCAGTCAACCAAGCCAGCAGCTGGCCACAGAGTCCAGTTGCATTCGGTTGGTAAGGAAAGCAGTCAGTCAACCAAGCCAGCAGCTGGCCACAGAGTCCAGTTGCATTCGGTTGGTAAGGAAAGCAGTCAGTCAACCAAGCCAGCAGCTGGCCACAGAGTCCAGTTTCACTCGGTTGGTAAGGAAAGCAGTCAGTCAACCAAGCCAGCAGCTGGCCACAGAGTCCAGTTGCATTCGGTTGGTAAGGAAAGCAGTCAGTCAACCAAGCCAGCAGCTGGCCACAGAGTCCATATGAGCCAAGTTTCTTATGTGATACTTTGTCAAAAGCCCGTTGGAAGTCTGTAGGTGTCCACAGAGGCACCTGAGTTTCTAAAGGTAGCCCAATCAAGACTGCAATAAAGCAGTTGAGTGAAAGTTGATTTAGATTTCATGAAACCAACCATGTTGTTATGGACTGATTGATTACATTTATTCTTAATAAATAAGAAATCATAGAATCTCGAATTATAGTTTCCATTACCTTAACCAATAAATTCGTGAGGGAGATAGGTCGATAGTTCTGTGGATCAGTGCGAGACCCTTTGTTCTTGTAGATTGGAATAATGTGGGCAATCCGCCAGGCTTCAGGAACCATCCCAGAGTTGAAACAGTGTTGAAAACGACAACTGATTGGTTCGGCAACCCAAACTCAAATCTTCTTGAGCAGTGCTGCTGTGATTTTGTCAGGACTGGTGGCTTTATTCACTTTGAGCTTGCTGAGAATTATATAGACTTCAACTTTATCAAAATTGACATGAGATAGTTGGTTAGGGGGATACTTGGATGGTTGGGGTGGATTTATAACAATGTCCGCTATACAAGCTGCCAGGAAGGTCTTGTTTAAAAGATCATCGGCTGTAAATTTAATACCGTTTGAGTCCTTCAGGGATGAAACATTGCTTTGTCGGCATAGGTTTGATTTGGTATATCTCCAGAATTTCTTAGAGTTTTTTTTATGTCTCAAAATTATATTTTCATTAACAGCTTGTGATTCCAAATACGTTGATTCCAGTTTGGCATTTAGTGCAGCGAATTGGTCTTGGAGCTCTTTAGGAGCGCCATTGCTGAGAAGAAGTTTTGAATTTATGTTTGACACTGGAGATTGTCCGAAGCAGCTTTTTTATTGCAGGGATTTCCTTTTGAGAGTTTCGTTTAGACATGGGTATACACTCTGAAACAATTGAATTTAGTATGTATCAACGTTTCGAAGATTAAAATCCCCTGTTATGATGACAGGTCGTGTATGCTCTATCCTGTTGAAAATATCAAAATCTGAAGTAATAGAAAAATTGCTCTCTGTAGTAGTAATGTTAGGGACATAGACTGTACCAAGGCGAATTGAAGTTTTAAATGCATGTAAGTCAACCCATATAGACTTACTTAAATAATATATATCACTTACTTATATAATAAAAGCTTTCAATTCAGGGCATGAGGAAATATCATCTGATTCGTCTTCAATAAGATGAGTTTCTGTTAGACATAATATGAGTGTGATCAGGAATTTTAGAACAGAAATCTTGTTTCTGATTGATTGGCAATTTATATTAAGTATGATTGGGGTTAAAGTCTCAGTGCAGTTAGTAGGGTGGTAACCATTATTAGCAGCATCATTTGGGATATCAATACAACCACAATTTTGTCCTGCTTTCTCAGAATGAGTCAGTTTAAATTCTTTTGGAATTAATTGGACTGAGTGCATGTGTTTTCAGGCCTGGGTGAGTTCGATAACTAATTCATATTCTAGTGAGTCTCTGTGATTAATTGAAGTGGCTAGGCCTATTCTGAAGTTTTCAGTCAAACCGGATCTAGTTTGAATCAAGTTGGCTTCCCAAAGTTGACTTCCCCCAGTTGGCTTCCCAAAGTTGACTTCCCCAAGTTGGCTTCTTATATATGCTTGTTTCGCTTGTAGGTGCGTTAAATCACATGATACATATACTTTTTAACAGTTTTGCGAGTTGAACAGGTTTATACCTTCAACGAAGGGCCGTTCAATGTATCTGTTTATTTCCCCTTTCTTTCCTTTCATGTATTGATTTGCTCTATATTTCACTTAGTTCAATGCGGTATTTGATCGTCTATTATATTTAACTGAGATACAGTACCGAGAGATGACTTACTATTTAATTATGTAAGGACTCAAGTCTGGCAAATGTGTTTCCCTTTAGAGGAAATGTATTGTAACAAGTCTTTGGTCTAATTATATTAATATCGCTCTCGTATTCAAATTGTGACAACTCTCAATCGTGATATAGTTAATAATAAGAGCTTTGCTTACAATAATGGTCTGAAATATCGCCATATATTAATTATTTATTAAGTTAGAGGTTCGACGGCACACATATATCTGATGCAATTGTCCAGATTATCACTGATACTTAATTATAGTGACCCACCTGGTTGTGGCGTGTGTAAAACTTTCTTGATTCCGTAATATCGGTGATATATTAAGCAAATAATAACAACAAATTGATTTTATCAGCAGAATATCAGATATAACATCAAGTAAATATAATTCAATTATTAACAATGAATTTAGTTCAAATATTCGACTTCAGACATTAGACATAGACATGTAATAATTTCCAGTCATCAAAAACCTGAGCGGCAGTTAAAACTCTGCATGGGAGATGTAGCTCCACAGCAGAATAATGCACTGAGTGAGTAAGGCATTCAACCAATCGAGCTTATATATCAAATTAACCATAATATAATAGCACAGCCAATGGGGCATTATTATAGGTAGAATATGTGTATAATGGCACTAGATGGCGTCAAACCCTTAATAAAGCATTATTTAACTGAAATAGTTGATAGCAACCACCTTTATCAATAAAAAATGGTGTTTTGAGCTAAAAATCAGTAAAATAAGTAATCTAAAAAGGCCAAATTCATGCGTGCATCAACAATTTTGGTCCCATTTTTGTTGCTCACAAATTTTGTGTTCAACTTCATTGAGTGGAACCATATTCTCATTACTATAGTGAAATAGAAAAGTTGTAATAACTTTCCTCTGTATTGAATTAGAGCTTCGGTAAAAGCTTTGTTTAGAAGTGTACATTTTCCTTGTTTCTGAATGTAAACATCTCCCGAAGTGGGGTTGATAGATATATTAAAATTTCCTCGAGCAAAACGAAGAGTGGGATATATCCTACCTGGTATAAATATAAATATTCGTCCGGCTTCACGCCCCGGTGGCTATATTCAGTAAAAGATCGGGCTAAATTTCCAGATATCTAGAGATACATACACCCATGAGACATAATTTACAATATTTACAAACACAAATTAATAAACGTTTCAAGAAGTTCCAACATCAGTCGTAATATGCACAATTTATATTATATGTTTTAAAACCAACCCTAAGTATACAGTTACATGATTTACGTTAGCCTAGTTCCCTAGTTTGTTAGTTAACGTTGAAGTATTCCAAGACTCGTGTGTGTTTCTGTTTAAAGCTCAAACTCTGTAATCCGTATGTAGATTTAATAAATGACACAGTTATTAACTCTTGTATTGTTAGACACCCAGTTTCAATCTCCGATTGGATACATTTTTTACTATAAAGTCCATTCAGCAAGTTTATGAGAGATGGTATTGGATAGTTTATGGCGGTGGAGTTGAACGCACTTCCCAGCCCCTGATACTTCTGATTTTTGTTTTCCAATAATAGTATCAGTAGGAGTTTTTGGATACCATTATTTGGACATGATGGAATTCTAATTATCATGGATAAAATTTCTCGATATATCATCACTCTGAGCGGCAACGTATTTAGGAGTTCGTATATAACCTGGTTATTTGCATAACGTCCCAAATGGAGTAACTTTCGCAAAATCTTTCTATAGGTTACATCTATTCCTGCAATATCTTGTTTCGACAGTCCACCCAGATAGAATCGTGTGCTATATAAAATCTTTGGGAGAGCGTATGAAGTCCATAGTTTTGCAATTGTGTTCAAGCTAAACCATTCAGGGGTCCAACTATTCCGTAGAAACTCGTTCGAGATACCATACAAAATACTATCTATTTCACCCTTTATTTTGTTTGCATTTGAGAATAACTTTACACCAAGGAATTTAATTCGGTCACTGGATTTTATTTGTTTCCCAATAATTACAAGTTGATTTGATGACTCTTCTTGCTGTTTTGATATACATATCCATTTGGTTTTTGAACACTCAATATCTAGGTTAATTTTCGATGCACTTTTCATTAATACGGTGGCGAGTCGAGTTATGTCATGTCTGTTTGTTGATATAAGCAGATAATCATCGGCGTAACAAACTGCTCCTATCCATTCAGAGGCTATATGGCATCCCAGCTGAGAGTTCTCCATATCATCCATTATCTCAGAAGTATAAAAATTAAAAAGCAATGGTGACAAAATTGATCCTTGTTTTACTCCGTTTGATACTCTGAACCCATTAATATCTACGAGATTATCACATTTACAGAACATTTCTGTTACTTCATAATAGCTAATTAGCAGAAGAGTTATATATGGGTCTACGAACTTTGATAGGTTTCTAAATAGTTTCACATGATTGACGCTATCAAATGCCGAAGCTATGTCCATTTGGCATAAATATACTGGGACTTTACGTTTTCGATAATATTCTATACATTCTAGGATTAACGATATTACTAGGTCTGCTCCATTTCTTTTCCTATAAGCCGTCTGTAACCTGTGAACCTTAAGTTTGGAGTAGGTGGTTATCCTATATGCCAATACTCCTTCGAATATCTTTCCGAACACACTAACGCTTGAAACAGGACGATAGGATTGGGGTAATTGCGCATCTCTGCCTCCACCCTTGAATATGCTACTAATTATTGTTTTTCCAAATAATGACGGTACTTGGCCTAGTCTTGTGGCTACCGCAAACACTATTTCTAGGTGATTACTAATATTATCTATCTCTAAGCATTGTATGTGTTCTGATGTTAGGGACGCAAAATCCAATGCTTTACCACGCGGTAACCTCTTTATTACTCTACTTATTTCGACTGAGCTGAAGGATGACATTGTTCCTTTACACTTTTCGTGTAATTCCCTACGTAATTCCTCCATATCATTATCTACACTATCCTTTGAACTTTTGTTGAATTTAACTTGTAAATGTTCCCTAATGTTCGTCTGTAACATGCTCGACATGGTTCCACCTCCTTGACGTCTTTTCCTTTCTTTCTTTGTAAAATTATTCCAGAATTGTTTTGAAGTGGATATATGAGGGTCTATGCCCATTGTTACTTCTCTAACATTATTTTTCGAGATCATATTTCTTAGTCGGCGAATATTCGTCCTTGCTTCCTTGAAAGCCATACCATATGGGTCATTTGTCTCCTTCCCTCTTCTAGCCCATATATTTAACAGCTTCTTAGTGACCTTTGATCGCTCGGCTAATAAAATATTATGAATTCTAACATTCTTGGTATGTTTTCTATGTTTCACCTGGGGTAGATACTTCAATGATGCAGACGTAATGGCAATTATGATTCCTTCCATATAACTATTCATATCCATTTCTGACCATGAGCTAACGGGGCCATATCTAAGTTTTAGTTGCTCCAACTCACTACTGACTTGCTCCCTATACATTTTAGCCTGATCCTCATTCACTCGTCGCCATGCGGTGGCTTTCTGTTTCCATACAGGGCAGTTCTGGTTTCTTTGGTTATTAGATTTTGGCATATGTATTATGGCTGTGATAGGAGCGTGATCCGATAAGTTAGATTCTTCTTTCTGTATGTGAACCTTACCCCGAGTAATAAATTTTTCTCCCATCTTCGTTGATATTATATGGTCTATGTATGTCTTCCCACGTCCGTAAAAAGTTACCACTGGCCCTGTAAATTTAGGTGTTGTATCCACTGTGATCATCCCCATGTCATTAAGAAGATTAAGAAGAAGATATCCTTGAGAAGACGGCTTACTCCTCTGAAAACGTGGTCCTTGGGTGGCCCCAACGTCAGCGTTCATGTCTCCTAGGATAAATGGTATTGAAGTTCCATTTTCTTGTATTACGTTCTTGAGCCTTGACAAAAAATTTTTGTATTCACTGGGGTGCTTGCTGGAGTCCGGAGCATAATATGAGATAAACAATAATTCCTGTGTACAATTATGTAGCTTCGCCTTTATTCCCACAATATCATCTCCGGACTTTATTGCATTGATGCTTCCAAAAATACCATTCCTGTAAATCAACGAAGTCCCACCCATTCCCCTCCATCTGTTTATATTTGTCATCTTCTCACTAACCGTATAGACACTATCAAAATTGTCATCAATATCCTTTGATATGCTCTGATGGTATGAATTTCATTTTCTAATAGCTCTGTATTGGTCGATAAATTGTTGATCTGTTCCTGAAGAATCATTCTAATATGACGCTCATGTGTGAGCTCGCTATGAAGTATGTCATTGGCCTGTTGTATATGGTTGTAATCAGTTTCAAGTTTGCAAATTCTTGTTTGAAGACAGCTGATTGATGTCAGAAATTCTGATCGCAGTTGTGTCACCACATCGCCATTAATGGCTGGTTGTTCATATTTGAGCCTCTTTCTGCATTGCTCTGTGAAGCAGTTCTCCATCAGTGCTCGCATGATTTCATATAAGTCAATAGCCATCTCATTCATAGAACCTCTCTGCCTCATCTTGAGAGTCATTGCTTGTGTTGGCGACATCATCGGTTTAATTCTTTCATATAGCGCCGTTCGTGTCAAATCTCTATCTTCATCAGACAGTGATAGGATGACCGATATTACCTCTTTCCTGGTCCCTTGCATTAGTTCATATATTGCTGGATTATCTGGTGGAACTGCTATCTTTGGTTGCTTTGTAACGCTGTTTGGTTTGGTGTTTCGAATGTGTTTTACATGACTCACATCGTCTCCAGTCTGAGTACTATTTAGGCCTGTTGAGTTTGAGTTACATCGTGATTCATTTACATTTATTATGGGTGCTTCGTTGACCTTGACATCTTTAAGAGATTTCTCTATCCACATCCGGAGTTTGTCACTCCCGCTATCTAAAGGGAGAGGAGGTTCTCCTTCACAGAGTAGATAAGCATACAGACAGAGAAAAGCTCCACAGTCGTAGTTATTTGTTGTTGGCTGAAGGGGGTATGGTGATTTCCGACTCGTTGCAACCCAGCTATCCCTATGGCAGCCTTTTACTTTATCTATAAGATTGAGAAGTTTACATATCTCATGTGTCAGGGCTACAGCCGGCATGGTACGAGTGTAGCTGCATAATGTATATACTTTCCTTTCAGATTGATTCGCTACATGTAGGAGAAAATGTGATCCATCACAATCTGGAATAAGTATTAATGGGGTAGCAGATATATCACAGACTGCGGTGAAGTAGGTTACTGCACTCGAAATGTCGAATGTGTCTTGGTGTAGTTGGTCCAGTCTTGGTGTTAGCTGGACCAATGTTGTGTGCTAAATTATTTATTGAACCAATGCGAGCTCATAGAATGTTGTAGAAGGTTCTAGTGTTATTCCACACCTCAGATTTACTATAAATGGTGCCGTTTGCCCTTTGGTTATCACTTAACTTCTTAACTTTAACCTTAACCAAGCATTGAATTCACATCTCCTGTAGGTCGTGGGTTCGATCCTCACATAGGCTAGAGCAGTTTTGTTTTGGCACGAATGCTTTAAAGGGACCAGCCAGGGCGCATATCTGCCTTGCATCCTTAAGTGGTAGCTAAATGAGTACTGGAGTTTCCTCTGGGGAGTAAAGTTTTGGGGGGACCGCACTAGAAATAAGTCAACAGACTTTGTGCGTAATCCCTGGCCTAGCGGCCGAAGAAAAACATTTTTTATTTTAACTTAACTTCTTAGCTAAACTTGCTTACATACTTATTATTTAGTTGTAAACTTTATTTCGTAAAAACTTATCTCACTACTTGTAATACTAATAAGAGTATAAATTTGTTAAATATACTGCAAACTCGAACATGTAGTTTTAGCGTATCTATCTCGAACAGCTAAACATTAGAGGATGGCTGCCTAAATCCTTAAGGGACAGCAACGCAAGGAGGAGGAATGCCCTACTAGTACTACTACTACTACTAGGATCGGCATGCTGCATTGCAGCTGCATTTGTAAGAATGCTGTGCCGGCTTGTCAACAAAATTGCACCGCCACAACTCCCTATCACCCATGACATTTGCTAGATCATCCGCATCTTTAAGGCCAGTGTCCTTTAAGATTCGTCTCAAGAAAGTCATGGGCTGTCCACCATGCTTATTCACTCCATGAGGCTGCCAAAGTACAAGATTATGCACTGGCTGGTCCTCACGGCGAAAGCAATGTCCTGCAAAGCGGAGGCGATTTTGTTCTAGTGTCAAGCTTGGGGGAACCAATGAGACACCTCCAATGTTATATAGTGTCTGGTTGGAGATGTGTGCATTGTACTTGACACAATGAACCCGGCGTAGCATTCTTGTGAATGTGCCATCCAGAGATTTGGTGTCCTCAGCAGTTAGAGCCCAGCATGGACTCCCGTAGAGGAGTACTAGAACTACTGCTGCTCTAAATAATCGGACCTAAGTTTCCGATTAATTCTCGTTGACTTCCAAATCCTGGAAAGCCTATTCAAGGCTGCCCATGCCTTTCCCTTACGTATTCGAAGGTCCTCACCTGACTTCCGGATCCATGATCCCAGGTAACAGAAGTCGTCCACATGCTCAACATACCATCCTTTGAGCTTATGCTCATCCGATCAGAGACTTGCTGAGGACATTCAAAGTTAACTGTCAAAATTTTGGTCTTTCTGCAGTTAATAAAAAGACCAACACTAGAAGCAGCATGTTCTAATGAGCTGAGGAGCCGTTGGACTCCCTCTAGTCATTCTGAGAGTACTCCTAAGTCATCAGCAAAGTCTAGATCAGTTAGGTACTTCGCAGGATTTCCTCGACTTCTGGAGCCAGTAGGTGGAGTTATCATCACCCCATCATCATTATGATGATCTAATGACATGCGTAGAACATACTCAATCACAATAATGAACAAGAATGGTGCAAGTGTGTCTCCTTGGAAGATGCCCCATAACACTTCAAATGGTTCTGTGTCACCGTCAACAGTAGACACAAATGTTGTCGAACCATCGTATACTGATCTGATTGCTGCAATACTTTCCACAGGAATCCCATATAATGAAAGTATGCTGAACATACGTGAGCGAGAGACTGAATCAAAGGCCTTGAAGAAGTCAACAAAGATAACGGCCAGATAGATGCCTGTCTTTCTTTTTTGATAATTGTTCAATTAACCTTCTAAGTGCCAAAATGGGCTCCATGGTCCCACAACCTTTACGGAACCCATTCTGATTTCCACGGAGCAGTCTCTCAATGGGATCCCTGATGAGATTTAATAGAATCCTATTGTATAGCATTGCAGCAATCGAGATCAATGAGATTCCCCGAAAAGAACCATAGAGTGTTAGGTTGCCCTTCTTGGGAACTGGCACCAACTTTTTGTTTTCATTTCTTGTGGGACTCTTGTTGTTCGGTACATGTCTACTATGATGGGATAGATGAGCTCAGGGGGAACACCATCTACTCCTCTGGCACGATTGGTCTTAATGCTCTTTGCAGCAGCCTTCACTTCTGTAAAGGAGATATCGCCAATGGGAATATCTGGGAGTACAGACTCAGATACTTTTACTTCTATAAAGTTATCAGGCAATACCCTGTCATTATTGAGGAGCTTTTCAAAGTGGGCTTTCCAACCATTGAGTCGATCGGCTGGTGATTCAGCCTTAACCCTATTAAACCCGGGGGGGGGTCAATATGACCCCCCCCCCCCCCCCCGTGGTTTTTTTATTATAATTCTGAAACAAACGCAGTTGAGAATCTGAAATTTTATGACTTTTCCTAAAAATCTATTGTCTTCCTATTAGTGAAAACCGTTTTCAAAAATATTGGGTACTTTTCGAGTTATGGCACCATTATTTAACCCTACTTTTGGCACTTTTTTTGAGACGTTTTTTGAAAATTACATTTCATTAAATATTAATTGTAACATCTCTATTTTTGATTTACACCGGTTTTTTGGTGTTAGAAATTTGATGGAATTCATATAAATTGATTTAGAAATTTCAAACTTGTTTTTTTCGGTGGGTGCCAAATTTTGGTGCCAGCACCAAATTTTGAAATAAGTCAATTTTGTAAATTGATCGTTTGAAACTTGTTATTTACGCAATTGGGGTTTTTTGGGGTTCTGGAGTCGATGAAATATATACGAGTTGCACCAAGCGTATCAAACTTGTATTTTTCGGTGCTGTGTGTAAATTTTGGTGCTAGCACGAAATTTTGAAAATCCATTCAATAGATAAAATTGCTTGTGACAATTTATTTCTTGCGTTTTAGAGGTTTATGGCTGTTCTGAATTTAATGGAAAAAATAATTATCGAACTAGACATCTCAAACTTGTATTTTTCGGATGTGGGTGCAAAATGTGGTGCTAGCACCAAATTTTGAAAACCATCAAATATATCAATTGATTGTGTCACCTTGTTTCTTGCGTTATACGGGTTTGTGATGGTTCTGAATTCAATGGAATCAGTAAAAATTTCATAAGAGTTATCAAACTTGTATTTTTCACCGGTGGGGGAAAATTGTTGTGCCAGCACCAAATTTTGGAAAATATGCAAATTGATAAGTAGATAGTATCACCTTGATTATTGCGTTATACGGGTTTAAGAGGGTCCTGAATCCGATTGAATCAATAAAAACAGCACTGGGGATCGCAAACTTGTACTTTTTGGTGATGGGTACGAAATTTGGTGCTAGCATCAAAATTTGCCAAATTACGCCAAAAAATACAAGTAGCAATGATCTGGCATATTAGAAATGTACTCCATTAGAATCAGCGCCCTCGAAAACCTGAAAATGTGAATTTATAGCATTGTATAAGTGATTTAAAAATTTTGTGTTCTAACTGAAAAGTGCTGGTTACTTGTTTTTTTCATTTTTTTCCTACGCAGAGAGGACTAAACAGCCATTTATAGTAATCATATCATTTTTAAATATTTTCCAATGTATTTTGCACCCCAGAAAACCTGTATTGAAAAATAATTAGCCGAAAATGTAACTTTCAAATTTTGTGAAAATTGTGCACTACTTGTAATTTTGGTGCTGCAATATAACCACCCCAGTACATTTTTTCGAAATTGTTTTTTTTCGGTCGGATCCAGACAAGTGATACCTACGTACAAACAAAAAATCAGACGTTTTCGTAAATATTTGTAGATTTTAGAGGGGGGGGGGGGGGGGGTGGGGGGGGTCAATATGACCCCCCCCCCCCCCCCCCCCGGTATTTGTACAACATTTTATAGCCCGGTACTAATAGGGTTAACCTTGGTGGTTGGTTGGCTTTTCCGCCCAGTAAGCAAATTGATCGATTTCCATGCCTGGGATGATTGCCTGCTTTCGTCAGCATCATTGATGGCATCAACCTGTTGGTTTATTAGCTCCTGTAGATTAACAGAGTACTGCCTGTTCAGGGACCTAGATGCAGCCTTAACTGCATTCTTGGCCGCTGTAGTCTGTTTGAGTCAGGACTCTTTCTGCGCCTTATGAAGGTCATTTCGGCACTTCTGAATTTTGTTGTCAGTCCAGGGGGCCCTTTTCCTGTTTCGAGGGTATACAGGAACTGTTTCTGCAGCTGCTAACTTAACTGCTTCTGTAAAGGCAGTATAGCCCTCACAGTGATCTGCCGCCTCAGAGGCAAGAGCCTCATACCTGTTGCTCAGCTGTAGTGTGAAGCTGGATCTCACACTTGGCTGTTGCAACAGAGAGGACCAGTCATGCCGCGGCAAGGCAGAATTCGTTGTTCTGCTAGCCCGCAGACTAAGTCTTACCTTGGCCACAATAAGGCGGTGATCACTGGAGAAGGGTCGAAGTGTAAATGCATTACAGTCTTGTATAGAGCTCCTGTATTTCCTACGAAACAGAATATGGTCTATCTGGGACTTGTGACCACTGGGTCCACTATGAGTCCATAGCTTTCCAGTTCGCTTCTTGAACTGGGTTCCAGCCGAAAACAATCCATTTCCAGAGATAAAATCCTGAAGATGGACAGAATTTCGGTTAACACTATTGCTATAGACCCAGGGCGATGTAGGTGATTGATGCAGACTTGCATTAAAGTCTCCCAGGAATGTTAAGAATGCATGCTGATCCACTCCATCAGTAGCTGCTTGTAGATTGTGGTAGAAATTTTCCACCTCCTCTACAGGGGCAACACTAGTTGGAGAGTAGCACACAATCAGAACCACCTTAGGAAACTTCTTAGCCAGTCTTCCAGAACATGAGAAGTGGCAACGGATGATGCGGTTAGAGATTTGGTCTATTTTGTCTAATGCTGCATGTGCAGTTGGATTCATCAACAGACCAATTCCACCATTGCCACTATCATCTGCTAACGCGAGGGCGAGTCGCCAACCGCCCCCCATGTCCTTAATCAGAACCTCATCAGTCTGTCCAGTCTGCATTCGGTGCTCTTGACCACCCACTGCGCTAAGAGAAAGCTTATCTGCCAAGTGCCAAGGCAGTCAGCTCACCTTGTCGCATTGGGGACCCGAGTGTTAGAGTGTTTACTGAGGCTAGTCTAGTGAATTGCCTCAGATTCACCAATGGCTTTGTTGGTCGGGGTGGAACATGAGAGTAGCCTCCAACTCCAGAATCCCTCTCCCCATTACAATCTGGCCTCCCTGGTGACCCAGGGTTTGGGCCAGAAATGTCATCAGGAAATGGACTCAAAGAATTGTTGGCTGCTCTCTCTCCAGTAGGGGGTGAGACCGGCAGCCGGTCAGGAGTTAACTGACGCCTGTGAGGCCGATTGTGTCCGGTAATTCCACTGGCCTCTAGTGGCCGGACCTCCGCATTTCTAATGTAATCCATAGTGGGGGTTGGGGGTGCTTTTTTGCCGAGTCAGCTCTCGGGGCAAATACCACACCCTGGTTTGCCATTCCACAGGGTGGGTGTCGCAATGGAGTCAGATATGAGGCCCATCACCCATATCTACTCTGGCGTACATGACCCACCATTGGCTGTTGCAGCTCATCTGCTTGGTCATGCCCTGTAACCTTGCTGCCCAGTGCAGGTCGCAGTGAAGTGCTCTCAGAGTGGACATGAGAACACTCTACTCCTGACCAGCCATTGGTAGATCACCATCTGCCTGGTCAGGCCATTTACTCCTGCAGCCAAGTATATGGGTCCTTAATCCGGGACCAAGGGCGTCCTTATCCCAGAACGAAGGGGGTCCTAGTTACAGGACCAGATTTGCCCTAGTAAGAGGGCAGCTACAGGTGGCACCTCCTTTATGCTGCATGGAGGTGGCAAGTTTTCTTGATCAATGACCTAGAATACCTGACCTGACAACAGACCTGCCCACAACGCATAAAGAACCCACATCATTTCACCCGCGCCCATTTAGACTGCGACGGGATCAAGGGATCCCGACCGGTTCACTTTGTTACGCGTCACCGTGTCGTTAGGGAAAAGATAATAGTTTGTTGTTGTTGTTACCTTTGATGTTGATATAACGGTAATATAGTTAACTGAATATTATAGCACAGTTGTCCAGAACAGTGATAAGGAATAATATGTTATAAGTGAGATAACTGCAAATACTGAATAGGATACCGGTAATGGCGGTGACGGTACAAGAATGTCACTGGTCCCCACTGTGTGAATGAGATAACTGAAAGGGGCACACACATTAACCGGTAATATATATTCACCTCTACTCTACTTGTGGCCTTGCTACTTAGCGGATGCTTTTCCCTTGTCCCTGATTGGCCAATAACCTAATTCTCGGCTCCCATCTCTGTGGGAGTGTTTCCCCCCCGCTGCTGTCACTTTCCCTCTCCAAGAGGTTTGACCTATAACCTCTTTTGTGTGGCTCTTTGGGGCCGTGTGTTGTCCCCATTATTGGGGGTGATACGAGGTTGATTGTGATTAACCTCGTACTCCCCAATATTGCTTAAAACGCCATTTCCCAACTTTATTGGGTTGGTGGAGCGGAATTGAATCCGCTCACACTCCCCCCATGCTATCTTCCCGGTGAGAAGATAGCATCACCTACGAGTGCGCTTCAATTCCGCTGGAACCCGATCTATTATTGGGTGTGGGGTGGAGTCCTCTTTCTTGGAGTCGGCTTTCCAGGCCGCTCCCTCTGGGTATGATGTTACTACCCTCTCTTGGTGCAACCGCAACCTATGTTGCACCAAGACATCTGGCGTCTCGGTTTGAGACAACTGTGGATTTCTCTCACACAATTTTAAAAAGCTCTCTCACTCAAACTCTAACTTCTCACTCTAGCACTCTTCTAACTCCACTCTATCTAACTCCACTCCACTCTAACTCCACTCTGAATCGCACTCCCTGTACTCTCCACCACTCCCAAAGGCGCTAAGTTCTTATGCTATCTACACTGTGCTATCATTCTTACCTACTACTTACTTACTTACTTCTTCACTCTACTAACTGTGCTAACTTTACTAACTATACCAACTAAACTAACTATACTAACTATACTAGCTCTACTAACTCTCTACGTAACTCTAACTAGAACTCTCTAACTCTGCTGACTATCTACCTCAACTAACTCTTAAATCTACTAACTCTCTAACTCTCTACTCTACTAACTCTCTGACTCCTCAAAGTCTACTAACTCTCTATCTACGTGGCGCTTACGGTGCCCACAACCCTTCTACTACTACTTTCTACATGGCACTTCCGGTGCTCACAACCCCTCTGCTACTACTCGTGGCATGTCAATATACCACACTCCCTTTACCCGCCGACTTCTAACCCTCCCGGTACTACGTACCCTCCAACTCCCGTGGTATGTCTATATACCACACTCCCTATACCCGCCGACTTCTAACTCTAACTAACTTCTCCTAACTACTGCTTCTTACTAGCTTACTTACTTCTACTTACTATCTAACTTCTACTAACTTTCTTATTTTATTATTTATTTATTTATATTATTTTATATTTCTTATTCTTGTGGGAAGGGCGTCACGCCCTCATTCCCACCCCCCTCAGTCCAACATATTGGACGACTAAACTGTAAGGTGCCCCTCGATCTTCCATCGATTCTCCCATGAGGCACTGTCCCGCTGCCCCCCTGTATGTCCTCTTATCTTTCGACCCACTTTCCTCACCAATTCCAACTCACCAGGAATTGGTTCTCCCTCTTCTGCCACCCTAAAATCGGGTCTCTCCGCCGCCTTCTTAACTTCCCGATCTCCTGGCAGCAAAATGCCACCCTTTATCTGGTTGTCTCCTGGCGGCAGAATGGAAAGAAACTGAAAGAACAGACAAAACAGAACGAACAATAGTAATCCTATCCCTTCCCATCCTGTCTTCTTACTCGACTTCCCCCTTGTCGGTATGCCTCTCAACCGGACCGGCGTTTCTTCCGGACACTCCTCTGGACACTCCTCTGGACACTCCTCCGGACACTCCTCTGGACTGTTTTCCTCCGGACACCCCTCCGGACACTCCTCCGGACACTCCTCCGGACACTCCTCCAGACACTCCTCCGGACTATTGTCCTCCGGACACCCCTCCAGACACTCCTCCGGTTTCTTCTCTTCGTCCTCTGCGTCTACAGTGCCTGGTAACATGCACCCTGATGTCTCCATCACCCTGGATGGAATCTTGGTTTTAACTGGGCCGCTAAGCGTCCATCTGAAAGGCGTGAGGATCGCCGTCGGATCCCGCTGTCTGTCTTCGCCAAAGACCATCTGCTTTCTCTCATGGGCCGTCGGGCAGTCCATTCCTACTATAATGGATACCTTCCTAACATCCACCTCTGGTATTGAGAAATCGATACTGTCCAGGAATCTATATTGTTCGACCTCGATGTTAGTTGGTCTCCTGGAATTTATATTTATCGATTCTATGATCTGAATGGGGTATATGGTCGCCCCATAGTCACATCCCGGTGCAATCGCTGATATCTTGCACCGTCCCATCCTCATCTCCAGGACCTCATCCTTACTTGAGATGGTAGTTACCACCATCCTACTTGGCCTCGTCTTTAGCCTTATCTCCTCAGCCACCCAATTCTCCACCAGCGTGAAGGCTGCTCTGCTGTCAACCAGCATTAATGTTGTGACTGATCGGCCACCCCATCCTGTTATCTTCACTGGTACTACCCCGAGTACTACTTTCCTCTTCCTCCTTGCTCCTGTCGTGCTCGTAGCCATGGTTTGGCCTCCAGTCTCATCCTCTCCTATTGCTGTTTCTCTACATTCTCCGGATCTGTGTCCTTCTACCACGCATCAATGACATAGTCCATTTGCATCTGTGTAGGCTATACAATCTTGTTTGGGCAATGCTTGCCAGTGCTTACAACTCATGGTCTTATTGGTTCCATCCCGATGTAATTGACATTCGAATCCTGGATTATAGCGTTCCCTGTATAGTCCTTCACGTATCGCGCGTAGGTTTATATCTACCGATTTAGTGTTTTGGTTATCTGGACTCGGCCTACTGGGTATGTTGGGATTATGTTTATTTGTGTTGTTATTTTCTTTCTGTCCCTGCCACGGTGTGGCCCTACTCCCAGCTAACTGTGGGCTTGTAGCCCCCTGTGTGGCCGCGTGTGGTAGCGACTGTCTTACACTCGGGAATGGATCTGCCGGATTATGTTTGGGTTTAGGCCTGTTATATTCGGTCTTCGGCGCCTTCCCCAAACTATCCTCACTATAGACTGGGTCTGTAATCAACCCTGCTTTGTAGTTGAGGAAGTTCGACATTTCCTCTAGCCCTGGCTCCACACCTTTCTTCTCCCGAGTGGAGAAGGCGATCTTCCTCCACTTGCTCCGCAGCCAGATCGGCAGTGCCTGTGCTATCGGGGTGATGTTATTAGATGCGTTGAGTTCGTATGGTGCGTCTAGTGTCTTCAGCACGATTAACGCCTTCTCGACTTTGTTCGCAAACGTCTTTATGCTGACGGGGTTATCCTGTAGGCCACCCGATGTTATACCCCTCAGGGTTTGCTGGATGATCTTGGCTGGGTGTCCGTATTCCCTGTCTAGGGCCCACCATGCAGTTGTGAAGCTGCCCTCGATGCCCTGATACTGCCTCACGATGTCGTATGCTGGGCCTCCTTGTACGCGCTTTTGAAGACCTTTAGCAGTTTAACCTGTCAAAATTTATATGTCTTTTGGTTTACAAATAGACTTTAGAAGTTGACAAATATTTAATACCAATAAACACAACATTAGCAGAAGCCAGCCTAGTGCGCGTCCATTCACCCGCTGGATATACCCGGGAGACTGGATTCTGAGGGCTGAGATTATTATTGCAGTGTAAGCTTACTGTATTATTCGATTGATCGTTAATAAATAATTTCTGACTAATATTATTCACTTTCGGGAAATATTAACAGTTCCTTTAGGACGTGGCGCTCTATCTAGGTAAACAGAGATATGACTTATACTAATCACAACGGTAAGTCGGTAAGGCTTATGATTCACGTATGAGGCGCATTCTTTAGGAAATGCTTAGTTATCAGCCACAATCATGCACACTACCGGTAACACACAATACTGCTCACTAATTTGCCGACCGTCAATGAATTTTATCATATATAAAGAGAACAGCAACTGACTCATGTAGTGCTTATCAAATAGCATTAAATTCACTACAAACCACAATAATATAAGTCGCAATCGCTATATATAACCCGTCTCTCTAACCTGTAGTGTATCAAGAAAATTGGGAAATTTGGGTTCTTTATAGATGTTCTCCAAATAATATTCAACCAACTAATACAAAATATGACAACAGTAAAAAGCATTAAGACGGTAGGTTAAGATATGATATGACAATGTATGTGCCGATTGAGCCGATAACAGTTATACGCTCTATAATCTTAAGCCTACTAATGTTTCTTCTAAAGTCTGAAACGAATTGACTCTAGAGCCGGTGTTCCTGGCCTAGATAGAAACAACAAAACAGTATCAAGAAAAAACTGCTACTGTCCCAAACACCGTTGCAGGTATCTTTTACACAGAGAGGAATAGCTCTCATTGGCAGAACACCAGATTCCACAAGTTCCACGAATATCTAAATGCCGAACTATCAGGAATTTTGCAACCCTTGGACAACACACAAAATGAGTCACTCTGTAAAAGCTTTTGTGGGATAACTGATA